>JAQGAU010000457.1:0-27894 GCA_034698045.1 Paramacrobiotus richtersi
GGTTAGGTACGCATCAATAAATTAATACGGACCGCTTCAATTATTTCCGTAATTAATGTTTTGCCACATTGCAATTTTTCTGTATACTGTAGATGTTTAACGCTTTTAATTCTATGCCCTCTTTCAGGCGGACCGGCCTATGACGTGTCGGTGTTAAGTTTCGGCGCCGCATCGGGCGGTGTACTGAAGCCCCTGTTAATCTGCGACCGGGATTTGATCAACGAAGAAGATTGGGAATTCTCAAGTGAGGAAGAACCAAAGAAGCGGAATAGGGGAAGGAAGAAGCCTCCTTCGGCCACGACCTCCAAGCCGACCGTGGAAGTCAAAGAACCAAAGGATGTGGAAATCGATATACCCGTGCCACAGGGCATCTTCAACGCGTACGTTATTAACGAGCTGATTCCGTATCTCAACAGCTTGCCGACCGATACGCCGTCGAAGGTATGAAAAATGTCATTGAAAAATCCATTGTTAGAATATCAGCAAAAATTGTAGCCTGTAAATTTACTTTGGTAATGTGTGCTGTTAATTAAACTGAATTGAAGGGTATAAGGATGTATTCAGCCTAGCTGGTGAACCGTGTTACGTATCCCACTTATTTCTTTTAAGTCTGGTGATTTTTTGCAACAAAATCTGTTCATATAATATACAGTCAGCCAGGTTTAAAATCCCGTGCTACCAAATGTCACCAGTAGCAGCAAACGGGCTACCTGCCTTGGAATGAAATAAGAATAAGAATAAGAACAGTTTAATATAAGCAAAATTTGTAAAAATGCCATATTTACTTACTATTGGCTTTACTGGAAACTGGTGTACTAGATCGTAGAATGTTGGCTCATTAATGCTGATCTTTCTCGTACAGTACTGCTTAAGTGCCAACCACAAGATATTGTGCAATGTTAGTCGATATTGTGCGTGTTTTTGGTTGTTTTTGTTGGTTGAGTATTTGATAACATGGAAACACGCACGCTGCCAGCAGTGACGTTATTGTTTTTCTCGTAGAATGTGTTGTACTTGAGTCGAGGATTCTGGCATTTGATGACCACTGCACTCCTTAACATTGCCTTGGAGGTACGTTGAATATTTAGCTATATGTTTTTCTCCTATCCGTGCGGAGAAGAATGTGCGCTTCCACATGCAGTCACAACTGGTCATAGCTCGGAACTACCGGGCCCGAGGCAAAATTGATAAGGGCGTAAATACTTGGTAGACTTGCTACTTTAATTTCTGATCCGTTTTGTCAAAAGTGTCTATATTGTATTGCTGCATTTTTATACTTTCTTTTGCTAATTAATGAGAATGAGGCATACAGTCGGTCATGAAAACTGTTAGTGAGACCATAAACAGACAAAACGATGTAATTTCCCCAAATATGTAGGAAAATAAGATTGTGATGTCGTTTGCAATTTACAGAATGATATTGTCATCGTCCCAATAGCCCCTGGAAGTAAGATGGATCTGAGACCATGGGAGGTGTATGACTTCAGTCCCATGCGATGGGATCAGCGAATCTCCTTCAAGGATACGAAATTTACGCTGGATTTGGTAAGCAAATGTAGTAAACAGCTGTCAACATCCTGACTGCATGAGTCCCATTTTTTTATTTTTTTTGCGTACATAACAGTCCATAAGACTGCTGATCAGTTTCCCTAAATGAAGTTAGACGTTTCATCGCTTAATTTTTGTTCGTTGTACATTGTTTACTGTATGAAGATAGGGAATAATTTCGTCATAATGCTGAAAGTGCTTTTGTAGTTTGTGATACCGAAGTCCTTTTGTTGCTGGATATTGCGGTTTCTGAGTGCTTGATTATCTCTGAAATGAGTGTTTTTGAGTTTTAATTGTATCCAAACGGAACGCAAATTTATTACAGTTTAAAACAATGCGCAGGAAAACCAGTACTAAAACAACTGCTTTTTACTGAAATTGGTGTTATTTTAGTTGGGTTAGTTTTATGTAGTTACTCATTCGGCCATGCTGACAGAAACTGGCAGAAAACGTAGAGTAGTGGCACATCGAACGGTATGATAGCACTGCAGTTTGGTTTGAATAGGCAAAACATTGTGAGGTTTTACTTCTCTTTCAGTTTTTGGATTATCTTTTAGCAGGTATAATATTGTCCCATTTTTTAGTTAAGGGCACACGGTTTCGCACGGCATTTATGGGAAGTGGCCGTTCAGTGTTATTACGATCGAAATCTACCGGCCGAGTTCCAACGACTGGGCCTGTTCCCCTTCCCGCCCATGCTGGAGACTTTGATTGCCTCCACCATGGAACGCAAAACACGCTATTTATACGGCAGTTACGTTGATGTGGACCTCAATCTCTCCTGGTTCAAGGATGTCCACGACAAGCTGATGCGACGATTTGGGATCACGAATGAAGAGGCAGCCGTCGCACTGCAGACTGTCGTCGACGGTGTCAATGGTAGGTCGGTAAAGTACATATTCTTGGGATTTTTATGTACCGTTTTTTTCAGTTTTTCGTGTAATTTTTTTTAATTATTTCTTGTGTAATTTTTGTATGATTTTTCGCGTACTTTGCGGTATTAAACGGCAACATATTTTGTGATAGCGTCAGGTTTTTACGTGCATGGTGAAACTTAGATAAAATAGCCGTATTAGCGTTTTCATGATTAACAGTGTTACATTTAATCTGACAATTTCAAAGAAGTATTAATAATACTTCGTTGATTTAATAAATTAAGGAAAAAATTAGTAAATGAATAAATTAATACGGCAGTTTTATCTAAATCACGCCTGAATGGAAAAACGAAAATGCAAGAGGAAATAAAAGCGAAAAAAAGCAAGTAAAAGAACTACTTCGTACGGGCATTGTTGTGAAATATCAACTCAATGACCAGTGATCAGTATAGAAGGCCCTGGCGTGCCACCGTGCTACGGTTATTAACGATGAGGATGACGGCTAACACCGTACACATGTGCATGTCATTTCTGTCGTCGTAGATTAGCTGAAAGCATTCGCAAAGTGGCGACAACCAATAACTGAAAACGAGAATTTCTGGCATAAATATTTCTTGTATGTTTAAAGTATTGCTTGTTTTCAATTTTGAGAATCAATTTCATTTATATAAAATTTTCAAACTTAAACTATACAGTCATGCAACTAGTTTGCACGGCAATAGAAACACATACGAGTTGTAATACACAGGTTAACTTATTCGCTGGGTTGGCTGTGAATGCTTCGTCTAAGTAAAAGATGCCTTTTGGCTAAAACATGTGAATGTTTCCCGTTGCAGAAGTGTTGTCCTCTCGAACTCCTGTGGAAATTATCGAAAGACCGGCTACCGGTCAAGAATCACTGGCACAGCCCGTTGTGGTGGAGTTAGACGGTTTAAGCGAATAAACGAGAACTTCTTATGTATTCGTGTCGTTTATGTTCTGCAGTTTTGGCAGTAAGCTTAGTTTCCTGCAGAAATTTGCATAATGTGTGAGTTTCTGACCAGGGCATCAGTATTTCTTTATTGGATATGTTGGACGTTGTTTTCACTGTTTTTGACAGATTTTCGAAGAGCAGAGGAGTTTGATATTCTGTTCATTTTAAAGACTATGGCTGCTTCGAGTTTTTGTAATACTGTATAAAATAAACTGAAACTTGCGGTGATCGAGTTGATCAACATATATTTACTGATTACTAAGGTACGAAAAGCTTCGGTATTTGGGGAACTGGGAACTTTTTCCGACAAAAAAAAAGTTTTTGCTCTCGTTCTCGTACTATATATTATTGTCGCTTAGAACCTGCATGATATTATGGTAATTCGCAATGATAGTTGACCTCTACCATGCCGCTATACTACGACTTTTCTGTTTTCAAGCACATGCATTATTATGCACCAATAACCAACATAACTCGCGATAAATTCAAAAATTCAAAATCTTCTTCCCGACACCTGTGTGTGGAAACGTATCGTACGTGGCCAGTACCACGTCGATGGCACTTCGACTCATTAATACGAGTGATATATTCTGTTATATCCGATTGTTTATTTGTAAAATCCTCTCACATGGCGAATCTTTCACCGCATGAACAAATGGCCTGACAATTGTGAATCCATCCGCATTTTCGCGCACCCTAGAAGTGCACTCAAAAGAGAAACGGTCATGCAGTTTAAGATCGGCAAGGTAATTTGCTGGACACGGTCTATACAAAATTTACAGTCATTTTAATCGATTGTCTCCATAATGTATTGGGAAAATGGCAGGACAGGACTGCCCATAACGAATTATGTTTTGACAGAAAGCGGAAACGAAGTGTCTGATTTTGTGTCGAACAGAATTACATACATGTACTTAACTGTCGTAAACCACATTTTTCAATAAAGTAACGCGTTATCTGTTTACGCAAAAATTATCGAAAGCCATTTTGATTCTACTGTTTGACGATGAAAAAAGAATTTTCTTGTAGTTTCATACAGAATTTGTTTTAACCGAAGCACGGAGGCACTAACGTGATACATGCATATGTACACGTGTAGTACGTGAATCTGTACTACGACAATATCCCTGGCACTTGCCATGTCCATTCTCTTATGCAAAGTCAACATAAGCGAACGCCGTTTGGTGAATATTTGCAAGGTATTTTCTTCCGTATCTTTTTCCAGAAAACTTCAAAATATTCTGGAATGTTTGTTCTAGGTTGCTAACAAGACCAATACCCATCCATAAAGAAGCAGGTGAGTATCCGATTGCAATTAAATCTTTTCTTAATGAACGGATTCGTAAACGTACGCGCTGGCAGGAAGTTTTTTTCCCAGTTTTTTCGTTAAACAAATGTTTAATTGATTCCGGTTTGTTTTTACGGGACTTCGTATCGTTCATATTTTACACGGATTAGAAACAGCCAGAAAGAATGATGGCGATGAGACCATAAAGTAAAGATACTACTATAAACAAAAACAGCCAAAAGAGAAACAGTATTATATCGATATCAGTCTTGGCTACTAATATACATACGGTAAAGTTCGATCAAGCCCAGTTTGAACCCTACCTACCGCCACAATTAGAACAGTATGACAAAGACCCGTGCCGTCGTACTACGGATTTCGGTGCTTACCCTACAAATGATTTCTCGTTGGTCAATGGTGTTTTATTAGCAGTCTGATTGCATATCGATTTTTCATCAAACACCCTGAACAATAAAACTGCTAACCTAATTTTTGCTTGAAACCTGCTTCAGTTTATTAACACGGTACGCCGGGTACGGTAAGTGGTGGTAAATTAAGGCCACCTGCAGTGATGTAAGCAGCAGTTATGATGGTCTTGTTCAAACCAACATATCTCATTATTGATTGCTATACTGCTTACTGAAATTTTTGTAGTAACTAAAGGGATGGTTGCACTATAAATAGTTTTAATCAAATCGCAATTAGGATTTTCGGTTATCACAAAAAACTTTTTAAAAGTACGGTGTGCATAAAAAGTTTTAAATTCAATATAAAACCCTTATATTCCCTTAAGAACAAGCGCAGCCATATTTTCCATAATTAGGCCTATTCCATATTGGCCATTGTAATTTCTCTGTATTGACGTCTAAATTTTTAATTTTATGCCCCCTTTCAGGTGGACCAACCTATGACGTGTCGGTAGTAAGGGAATCTATCGATGGCGGAGGCCGAAAGTGGTGGCGTTTCGGCGCAGTTTCGGCGCACCATCGGGCGGTGTACTGAATCCCCTGTTAATCTGCGATAGAGATTTGATCAACGAAGAAGAGTGGGAATTCTCCAGTGAGGAAGAACCAAAAAAGCGGAATAGGGGAAGGAAGGAGTTTCCTTCGGCCACGACCTCCAAGCCGACCGTGGAAATCAAAGAACCAAAGGATGTGGAAATCGATATACCCGTGCCACAGGGTATTTTCAACGCGTACGTTATTAACGAGCTGGTTCCTTATCTCAACAGCTTGCCGACCGATGCGCCGTCGAAGGTATGCTAATGGTCATTAAAAAATCCATTTGTAAAATATGAGCAAAAAATTGTAGCCGGGTAATTTACTCTCGTAGTGTGTACTGTAAAGAGCCATGTTCCACTGGAAGGTCATGTCCAGGCTGTATTTTTAACTTCTCAAAGCGTAAAGGTGTGTATACTGTCGTAGGCTAGCCATGCTATATTACCCACGTATTTCACACTTTGTTGTAAATCTTGTGATTTTGTAACGAATTCCACTGATATAATAAACCTTTGCTGGAAACTGGTGTGCTAGATCGTAGTGTGGAGGCTCATTATGGGAACCGTCCTACAGCGTGTGGCAGTAAATATTGTACGCAAATTATTATTTGATATTGCTTATGTAATCGAACAAGATGATTATATATCATAAAAATCTTTGACACCATTTTACGCTGAAAAACGCACGAATGAAAATACAAGAAATTTCAGAAAGAGGCGCAAAGATAAAATGGACATGGCTTAAAGCAGGGGAAGATGTTATTAAACCTTGGGAATTTTGACCGTCCGAAATTGATGTGTCGCCGTTCTACGGTTGCTAACGATTAGACGATTCGTAATTCAGAAACACGAGCACGTGCATACATGTTCATATCAACTAAAACTTTAAAAAACTATATAATTCTATTCTTTGCTTCTCAAAATTATGATCATTATTCCTTGCTTCCTGTTGTGAGACAATATTTGCATATAAACATGAACAACATTGTGAACATAACGGTTGTACAGACTATCACACCTGGACAAGATATAGTGTTGGCTGTGTTAGCTGTCAGTGCTTCGTTAAGCAAAATGCCTATTGGCTAAAACATGTGCATTTTTCCGTTTGCAGAAGTGTTGTCCTCTCGAACTCCCGTGGAAATTGTCGAAAGACCGGCTACCGGTCAAGAATCACTAGCACAGCCCGTTGTAGTGGAGTTAGACGGTTTAAGCGAATAAACGAGCACTGGATTTGTATGCATGTCTTTTATGTTCTGCAGTTTTGGCAGTAAACTTGATTTCTTATTAGAACTTTGCAGACTGTGTGAGTTTCTAAACAGACAGCATCATTGAAGCAACAGACGAGTTTGATACTCATGTTTTTAAAGAATATGCTTTCGGCAAGTTTTTGTAATACTGTGTGCGAATAAAAAAGCCGAAAACCCTTAGTTTGCAAAACATATGTGTCAGATCGTACTGAGGCAGCACCAAACCAGGTATGAAGTCTGGAAAACTGTTCTTCGATAAAAATAGTTGTTGCATTGTCCTTATACTAGTTAGTACATTGTTGTCGCTTGGTACCATCAAAATCTGCCGATCACCTATGTCCTATAATATTATGCCATTGCACTACGACTTTCGTGTATCTGCGTGTATGTATGAAAAATTGTAAGTTCCAGTAACCAATATATCTCATGACAAATTAACAAAATAACTTGTCAGAATTAATTTTTCCTCAGCTTTCGTGTGGAAACGTAATCTACGTGGCCAGTACCACGTCGATGAGACGACGACTGAGTAATTGTTGTGATATGCTGTTTATACTTCCGCCTGTTTATGTCAAAATCCTCTCACATGACGAACAATCACCGTAAGAACAAATAAGCTGAATCAGCATTTCGGCGCACCCAAGAAGTGCACTCTGAAGAGAAAGCCGGTTCTCTCCTGTTTTTCATGAATGTATTTTCGGCATTTTGTCTCTACGAGACAAAAGTTTTTTTTTGTCTCGTAGATGTGACCTGGCAAATCGTCCACTGCTGACCAACCGGCTGCTCAAATGGTGCAGAGATGCCTTTCCAACAAATTGATTGGTCTAATTGTAAGACAGGCAAGGTATTTTGCTGTTTGGTGTCTGTACAAAATTTACAGTTGTTTAAATATAATTTTTCTGTAACGTACGCAAAACCGTCCACAACGATACACGGGTAAAAAAGCGGAAACAAAGTGGCTAATTTCTTCCCTATAAGTTATTATGTTGAATACAATTACCGTATTTCACCAAATAGCCGCCCTGGGCGCTTATTTATTCAACCCCCTCCCCGGGAAGGTAACCTTTGTGTGACCTTTACATTTTTAAAGGGGGGGACCCTTGGAAAAATAGGCTTTTGGGGGGCGCTTATTACGGGGGGGGGGCGCTTATTCCGGGGGTTGGCTATTTGAGTAAATACGGTATGTTTATGCTACATTTTTCAATAACGCGTTTATCTTCTTACTAAAACATTCTACAAAAAGTATCGATACCCTTAGGTATTGTTTTGTTTAACGATGAACAAAAAATTTTCTGGTGAGTTCATATAGAATTTTGTCAAACCGAAGTAACGACTACTCTGCCTCTGTGCTGCGATAATCGTTGACAGATATCATGCCCATTCTCTTACGCAAGGTAAACATAATCGAACGCCGTTTGGTGCACATTCGCAGGGTACTCGTACTCTCTTCTATATCTAATTCCAGCGCTCTGAAAAATGTTCCGGAATGATTGTTCTATCTTGCTAACAAGACAAAAACTCGTGCGATAACGGCAGTTGTAACAAAACAATAATCTCTTCGTGAAAATATTGAAAAGCATGAAAAACAAACAGGATAACCATGCATGCAAAAGAATAAGCCTGCCAGTTCCAGGGAGAATTTAAAGAGAAGTGTTGCGAGATTGGCAGTCTTCTGAATAACCGAAAATAAGTGAGCGGAAACTGGTGGATAATCCGAAAAGGGAGAGGTATGTAAAATGATAAAAACCAGGCGAAAATGCAAAAAAAAGTATACTTTCCAAACAAAAACCAAACCAGAAAATGTGAATAATTATTTTCCGAGCAGAATAATATCCTTCTTATCGTACACTTTTCCACAAAGTAAACCGCATCACAGAAAACCAATCTTTCCAAACAAAAGTTTGCAAGATGCTTTCCTCGAAAAAGTAAATTAACTTCAGGACAAATTCTCAAACATTTCTAAAATAGTTTCCGCCGATGACCTTTATCCGTAAAAAATTAAGGATAATTAGTCATTACTAGGATAAGTAATCGGGGAATTACTAGCATTATTCTCCCGTTCCTTCATCGCCTCCAAATTATTCCTATTATGCCTATGCGTTCGCATGACCCCTCCATTGGGCAGTTGCAGCGCCGCATTGGTCGGCGTAATCGTATTCACATAAGCGTGTTTGGGCGGAGACTGCATAGATTGTGGATGAACGTGTTTTCCTAACGCCTGCTTCGTATTATTTTATCAAAGTGTCTGTATCGTGCTGCGTTTTCATTATATTTGTTGTTATTATTATTAATAAAAATGAGGTGTTTTTAATAAATCAGTCACAATTGAAGCGTCAGTGAGACAATAAATATAAAAATGAATGACGTAATTTACACGAATAGTATACCGTATTGATAATAACAAGATCATGAATTTGAAATTAATGACTTTATGTGGTTCTAGTGCTATAACCAGTTTCTGAGAATCAAATTTGGCGTTAATTTGTCTAATTTCAGGCTTTCAATAGTACAGATATCACATCGTGGGTGCACTATGCTGTACGTAGATTGTTTAACAAATGCAAAAATTAAAGTAATTGTCTAGTACAATGAACTGCTTCTGCATTTTGGGATAAGCTTCCCGAGCCGGACAGCATATCTCGAATGTGCTACATTAAATAAAACTTTTGCAAAATTTGTGCATTGTTTACGTACACTGCCCAGTTAGGTGGCCTGAGCGGATGAGTGGCCGTACTTCTGGGGCGTAGCCGCAAACAAATTAGATACAAGCTTACCAAAAAAGTCGAAACCGGTTGGTTGGTCATTTTCGACTTGCACGGCATCCAGTGCGCACTACCCGGTCATGTGTACGACCGTACAGGTGAGCATGTACGTGAACAACATGGCGTCACGCTCAAAAGTTTGGTTTGTTGGATCGTGGAATTTCCACAATAGTAAAACTACTTGGTTTTATAATTTTTAATGTGAGCGACTGATTAAGTTTAAGTGTGCGAAATCGCTCTTTTGTTAAATTTTTTCTGTGCGAAATCGCATCCTCAGCCTCGAAAAACTTACAAACATCTTTAAAATATGCGGTGCTTCGTCCCCGTGTGTGGAATAATGCGAAATCGCCCGGAACGACGACGAAGTACCTGAAGGTTCCCGGAACTGCAAGGTTGTAAGTTTGCGAATTCGCTTCATGTATTGCGTTACTCAGCTGTATTAACGTCTTGACTTCCAGAAAAAGTCGATAAGATGCGCGATTTCGCAACTCCCGCCATCGAACAGTATGGATCTTCCTCGAATATGGAGTACGGGTAAGCTGGTCATGGTTTTATTGGTTTACAGCGATGCGCATTGGCTCTTCAACAACATGCACTATCAGTATGCCCATTAAACTAAATATTTTCCAGGATTGACTTCTACACATGCGGATCGCACTCGGACTTGAAAATGGACTACATTTTTTCTGGAGAACCCTGAAGTTCCTGTGGGTTCCTGGGACCCCGAACCCATAAGGTATGCGAATTCGCGCAATGTGGTGTAAACTCTTTGGTGCATGGACATTCCTAATTACAGGGGAGCGGATAAGGCGTGCGATTTTGCAGGATTCGTGCGGAACTGGTTTCCGGTATTATGAAAAAAGGTAAAGTAGTCACAGTTTCTCTACTGTCTTTTGTTATTAGCATACGTTTCAAACATCTCAGTTTGCAGATATTCGTACACCAGTAATGCGAATCGCATCTGAATTTCATGGAATGGATGACAACTGCTGCTGGATTCACGATTTCTAAATATCGTCAGCTTTCGTAATTTTTATATTGTTTGTTCCATTCTTTTATCTGCTAAGAATTTGATGTTCATTAATTGCATAATATAATTATAATTTTTCGAGTGTTAAATTTGCGTCGTTTCCTATTTCATTTTTAGTTAAAATTTTTGTTGTTTTATTATGAGGAAAAGGGTGCTGTGTGTACGAAAAATGGAGTGCTGTGGAGCACAAATAAAGTGCATTTTGTTGTTTTGATTTACACAAAAATTAGTGTATTTCATAATCCATTTATGTATGTATTAGCTCTAAAAACGCACAATAATTCTTATTATATTTTACTTGTTTGTGATAAAACTTGTGCCTAAATGTGCTGCCAATTTAAGGCCATATTTGCGCACAGGTTGCGTAAAATTTATGGAAAGAAATCTAATCTGTTTAAATGTTATCTAAAAACAATTTAGCCGCAAGTAATGCGTAAACTAAACCTGAAAAACTGGTGCTATCAGTCTCGGGCTTGTTTTATGTTGTTGATTGCTGCGATTTTTGAACAACTGAATACCGATTTAATTAACGCTTGATATACCAGATTAATTAAGCTTATTTAAAATTATGCTTACTTTAAATCTAATTCACGTAGGGAGACTTTGTTATACTTTTGAATGGGGAGCAGAGATCATGGATAGTAAAATCAGCACTTCTTTTGGGTTGGTTGTCCGCTTGAGTGCTATTATGACTTCCACGCTGATATCGCGCAAATTGGAAAGAAGCGTAGAATAATGGCACACCGGTTTTGCGCCTTACGTAATGCCTGATGCTATGGTTGAATGTAAGCAAAAACAGTGCAATTTATCATCCTTTACAGCTTTTTCGCATTACATTTTAACAAATACAGAATTGCCCATTTTTCGGTTACGGGTGTACGGTTTCGCACGGCATTTATAGAAGTGGCCTTTGAGTGTTTGTTTTTGTATTTTATTCCATTAAACTCTTAATGGAATCTCTCTTATTTCTCTTACGGTTATGTTAAGATTTTCTTCGTAAAAATGGATGTACAGTGAACCATACAAATGCTATGTAAGCTGAATCACCGTTCCTTGATTTTTCTTTCCAGTAAATTTTCTTATATATCAAATCAGCAGATTTTAAACACTACAGGAGATAGAGGGCTTGTGCCGTTGTACTACGAATTTCCTAAATAACCTAGAAATAAGTTTTACGGTTGACGAATGTTTTTGCAAATTGAAAGCTATTTTCAGCAATCTACCTAACTAACCATTTTTTTATTAAAATTACCTCAATCCCAGTTGAATCTATCACACGGTACATTACGTACTGATAAACCAGGAACAAGAAAACCAATATTCTGCCATATCGGCCCTTTTAATTGCATGCAGGTGGACCAGGGTGGTCCGACCAGCCCATGACGTATTAGGCGGTGTATGCCCCTGTTAATCGGCGACAAAGATTGATTAACAAGGAAGAGTGTAAATTTTACGTCTTAGGTTTTAAATTTTTTACATTTTAAATTTGAAGTTGTTTAAATTAGAAAAAAATTTAAGTGGAAAATGTAAGTAAATAAAATTAACTGTCAAATGTAAAAATTTAAGTGTAAATTGTGTAAATTTACACTTTAAAAATTCTAAAGTGTAAATTTTAAAGTGAAGAAGAAATAAAAAGGCAGAACACGGTAAAGAAAGAGCCAGCTGCTGCCATGAACTCGAAGCCGACCAAGAAAACCACAGAATCAGAAGATGTGGCAATCGGTGTGCCTGTGCCACAGGACATTTTCAATGCGTACGTCATCGAGCTGATTTCCGCAGCTTGATCTCAGCAGCTTGCCGGCAGATACGCCGTCCAAGGTATGGTAATACTAATGGTCATTGAAAAATCCATTATTAGAGTCTCGATTAAAATCCTAACCTGTTAATTTACTTTTAGGTAAGTACTGTAACTACTGTTGGCTTTCTTCAGTTGGCAGGCTGTGCCTAATTAAACTGAGGCGGAACGTGTTGGATGAATCATGTTGCAATAACAGAAGTGTTTTAAATACTTAGTTTTAACCACTTAGATATCCTGCCGATATATATATTTAAGATAAGATCTGATCTGAATGACACAGCTGTTTGCTGGATTTACTGGAAAGTGGTGTAGATCGTAGTACAGCGGCTTAAGCTGCGTTTGGCAAAATCGTTAGGACATTGGTGCCACTAATTAAAGCTAGACATTGGCAGTTAATAATACGTTGTAAGATATTTTTTGTTCCGTTGTTCATATGTGTCTAATGTATATTGATTATTTGCCAACAACTGTAACATAAAAGTAAGAAAATGCTATCCGCAGTGAAGTTATTGTATTTCTTGTAGAACAGACTGTATTTGAGCCGAGGATTCTGGCATTTGATGACCACTTCCATTTCAACTTCCACTTCAATGCCTTAGGGCTTGGCTTGTAGGTATTTTACGCTGTACTTCGAACGGTTTATCGCCGAAAAACTGAGAAGGTTTTGAACTATAAGATGGATTTAGGACCATGGAAAGTATATGACTTCAGTCGGGATGGGAAGCATATTTATACTTCCCATCACGATAAAATCACCGAATCTCCTTCAAGGATACGAAATCTACGCTGGAGTTGATAAGGAAGTGAACAGCCGTCAACATTCTGGCCGAAAAGTTTTGTGTTCGATTTTGCGTATAGAATATGACATTTTGTGGTAAATTTGGTTTACGAAATTAAAATTTAACGCTACCTTGCCAAAATCTCTCTCTGCTATTGGCTCATTTGGCTGTTAACACTTCCAGGCTGATATCTATAAAGTACAAAACAAGAGGAAACGTAGGACAGTGGCATCCGAATTATAAATATCCTTCTAGAACGTCTGGTACTATGGTGCGAATATTTGGAATAATACACTAAAACTTAACTGTCTTTTAACTTTTTTGCACACCCTTTTAGCGAGTACTTAGTATGTGCGAATTACATTTTTTGTTAATTTTTCGTGTGATTTTTTTTACAGTGCTTTATTAAACAGCAGCATCTTGTATGATAGCTTTAAATCTTTATTGAGAAAAAGAACGTACTGTATAGAGTGAAACTCTAAAGTAATACTTTGAAAATTATTGTCAAAATGAATGCACAATTCTGCATTATGAACATACTAATACCACTGTTTATCAAAATAACGTCCCAGTGAAAAGATCAAAATTCAAAAAATAACAATGAAAAAGGCAAGTAACAGAACTATTTGATCTGAACATCGTTGTAAAATATCAGCACATTGACCAACTTGTGGAATTTTGTGGCGTGTGCCACCGTACTACAATTGTTAATGATCAGGCTAACATGACTGCAGAACGACAATAAAAAACTGAAAACGAGCGTTATTGTTCCTTCCTTCTTGTTATGCAAAAACGTATTCCATTTACATAAAATTAACAAATTTCTAAAAACTATGACGTAAATTATGCGATCACGTAACTAGCTTTGCAAGATGATGGAAACACATAGAAGCTGTAACACATAGGAGCATACAGGTTCGCTAAGCAAAATATCGTTTGACTAAAACATGTGCATTTTTTCCCGTTGCAAAAGTGTTGTCCTCTCGAACCCCTGTGGCAATTATCGAACGACCGGCTACCAGTCAAGAACCACTGACACAGCCCGTTTGTAGTGGAACTAAACGATAAGCGAATTTAAGCGAATAAACGAGAACTTATTTTTCTATACATGTCGTTTATGTTCTGCAGTTTTGGCAGTAAGCTTGGTTCCTGCAGAAATCTGCATATTGTACGAGTAATTTTGACTAGAGCATCAGCATTTCTTGGTTTGAGATGTTGGACACTCTGTGTCCGTTGTTTGCACTGTTTAGGACAAAAATGTGGAGCGCAGTTCGATATGCTTTAAAGGATATGGCTATGTAAATTTTTACAATATTGCAGTCTGTGTGTGAAGTGAAAAGAAACTAAAAATTGTTTTGTAAATCGACCTAATCATCTGCACTTGCTAACGGGTACTGTACGAAACAAAAACATATAGTTTCAGTATTTTGACAACTGAAAATTGTTATACATTAACCAAAAACTGTTGTAGCTGTTTGTTTGTTCTGATACAAGCAAATTATGCTAGTCTGAAAGCGTGCCGATTCGCGTATTCAGAGCTGTCATGCCGCTGCACTACGACTTTCATGCAGATCCAACTAGAACCAACAGATAGCTGCAGAATGCGAAACGCAATTAAATGTCACAAGAACCAGCAACCAGCGTAGATTAACATCTACACTTTGATTTTTATTTTCCGAACCCGCACTTGTTTTATCAAACCTTTGGTCTGGAAACGTGTTACGGGTGATATCCTGTTACTTCCGCCTGTCAATTTTAAAATCCTCTAGCGTGACGAATCTTCACCGTAAAAACAAATGCGCTGAATCAGCATGTTGGCGCACCAAGAAGCGCACTCAAAAGAGAAAGCCGGTTCACTCCGGTATTTCATGGATATATTTTCGGCATTTTGTCTCTAGATGTAACTTGGAAAATCGTCCACTGCTGACCAACCGGCTGCTCAAATGGTGCAGAGATGCTTTTCCAACAAATTAATCAGTCTAAGAAATGCAAGGAATTTTGCTGTTTGGTGTCTCTACAAAATTTACAGTTAATTAAATCTAATTTTTCTGTAACGTACGATTACTGTGGCAAATTCAGGCAAAACAGCCCATATCTCGATACTGTAGTGATAAAAAGCGGAAACGAAGTGGCCGATTCATGCCTAGAAGTACAAGACTTAGTTATGTCGGATAGAATCATAACATACAAGCTACATTTTTCAGTAACGCGTTTATCTGTTAAAAAATACATTCTGGCAAAAATTATCGAAAGCCCTTTAATTTTATTGTTTGACGATGAAAAAAGAATTTTCTGGTCAGTTCATACAGTATTTTGTTTAACCAAAGCAAGGAAGTTTGGAACGATGGGAACACTGTGCCTCTGTACTACGACAATCACTGACGCATGCCATGTCCAGCCTCTTACTCAAAGTCAACATGATCAAACGCCGTTTGGTGAATGTTTGCAAGGTACTCGCTTCCACATCTTATTCCATTTCCGGTGAACTTGAAAATGTTCTGGAGTGTTTCTTCTAGCTTGCAAACAAGACCAAAAACCATACTGTTCGATTTATTGTGAAAGTTTTGGAGATAAACAGCGGTGTTAACCTTAAAAACCTTTGATTTATTGAGTGACTGTTTTCTTCCCTTTTTAAAAATGACGCACGTGTGTAAGTCGTTAATGTGTCTTTTTTAACGGAAATGTCTCCGCCTGTCGGCAGACTGTTTCTGGATCGCACGTGCTGGCACGGCACGTGGTAGCAAACCTAACACTACTACAGACTTTGAAATAACCGAAAATAAGTGATCGGTCTGTTTTGTCTATAACGTGCGTTTGGACAAATTCAGGCAATACTGCTTAACGATACTGCAGTGATAAAAGGCGGAAACGAAGTGACCGATTTCATGCCTATAAAGTTATGCCGAATACAGTTGTATCTAACAATAAGCCACATTTTTCAATGACGCGTTTATCTGTTTACTAGTACATTCTGCAAAACATATCGGAAGCCCTGTGATTTTATTGTTTGATGATATGTCGATGAAAAATGAATTTTCTTGTTAGTTCATACAGAATTTTGATAACCAAAGCAAGGACGTGTGTACTAACGTGACCCGGGTTACGTTAGGGAAGTGTTGTTATGTGCATTATGTGCCTCTGTACTACGACAATCGCTGACGGTTACCATGCCCATTCTTTTACGCAAAGTCAACATAATAATCAACAATAAAACATACCACAATAAACATACACAAAGCATAATAACAACAGTCAACCTTTGGTCACTAAGATCGCATAAGCCTGCCGGAGAAGTTTGCAGAGAATTCTCGCGATATTAGCAGTCCTTTAAATAACCCAGAATAAATGAGCATAAACTGGTGAATAGCCTAGAATCAGAGTAGAATGGAGAATGTGTGCAAAGTGATAGGATCCAGGTGCAAATGCAAAAAACATATAATTTCCAAACAAAAACCAAACCAGAAAATAATGAACAAATATTTTCCGAACAGCATAATATTTCTTTAAAACCTCGTAAAAGTCTTCCACCGAGTAAACCATATCATAGAAAACCAATCTTTTGCAAACAAGAGTTTGTAAGCTGCTTTCTTCAGAAACAAAAACAATTTGAGAAAGAATTCCCCAAACATTCCCAACATTGTTTCCGCCGGTGACCTTTATTCGGAAAGAATTGATGATCATCATTCCTTGGCAGGATGCGTAATAGGGGAAATGCTGGCATTATTCTCCCGTTCCCTCGTCGCTTCCAGATTATTCCCGTTATGCCTGTGCGTCCGCATGACTCCTCCATTGGGCAGCTGCAGCGCCGCATTGGTCGGCGGAATCGTGTTGACATAGGTGTGTTTGGGCGGCGAGAGTCCATTCTGCAGTGGAGAGAGAGTCCATTCGGCACTGGCGCTGATAGGCGTCTTTTGTTGTGTTTGTACCTTACTGTATTAAACAGCAACATCTTTTATGATAGAGTTGTGTCTTTGTTGAGAAAAAGAACGTATCGGTATGTAGGGAAACTCCAAACAAATATTTCTTCCAAACTGTCAAAGTGAAATTCTAAATCGCGAAAACTGTAATACCGCTGTTTTATCTAGACAACGTCAAAATGGAGACACGAAAATTCATAAGGAGATAATTAAACGAAAAAAAGCAACTAATGCAAGTCATACAATTATTTTTCGTTTGAACGAATATGTTCGTGAAGTATCAGCACAATTTGGCCGACGGGAAAAATTGTGGCGTGTGCCGCCGTGCTACAGTTGTTAACGATGGTGCTGACTACTCATATTCATGCATCTATGCTTATATCAGCTCTGCTGTAATAGATCAGCTGAAAAGTTCATGAATTCGCGGTAATAAAAGGAACTGAAAACGATCGCTATTATTCCTTGCTTCATGTTTCAGGACAGCGAGTTTATTGATTTAAAATTAGCAAATGTAGAAGTGTAAATTATACATCACATGACTAGTATGCAAGGCTTTGGAAGCACATTGTACGTTTAACACACAGGTTAACTTACAGTTCTCGCTGAGGTGGCGTTGGATGCTACACTGAGCAAAATACCGTTTGGCTGAAATAATGCTATGTGCGTTTCTTCCGTTCCAGAAGGGTCCTCTCGAACTCCTGTGGAAATTCTCGATAGACCGGCTACCATTCAAGAATCACTGGCACAACTCGTTGTTGTGTGACGTCAAGCGAATGAACGAGAAAATTTAATGGTCTTGAATACATCTCGTTCATGTTCTGCAGTTTGGCAGTCAGCTTAGTTTCCTGCAGAAACTTGCATGTTATGTGAGTTACTGACCAGTGCATCAGTATATTTCTTGGTTGCACATGTTCGACGTTCTCTGTCCGTTGTTCCCACTGTTTGGGACAAACTGTGGAACAACAGACGCACAGTTTGTAAAAGGTTGTAATGGTAATAGTTTGTAATAATCCTTGACTATGACAGACGAGTTCGATATGTTTCCACGAGTATGGCTGCGTCAAGTATTTGTAAATTAAATACTGTATGTGAAATAAAAAGAAATCAAAAAAATTGTTTTATAAATCGACATATAATTGCTAACTAGTGCTGAGGCAATGCAGAAGAAAAATTGTATCGGTAGTTCGAAAACTGGAAACTGTTGTTCAACAGCCAAAAGGTTCGTTGCTGTTGATTTAAACTAAGCAGCTCTGAACTAAGTTTTTTATCTAACGTAAGGTGATCTTACCGCATGTCGTATGCGTTGTCTGAATCTCGGGACGTGCCACTGTACTACGACTTTCACGTACATATATTCACAACTAGTATAACCAACCTGGAATCGTTTAATTAACAATAATAAGTGTTTAATTAATGACTTTAGTCTGCAAACGTATTCCACGTGACCCGTACAACATCGATGACACATCCCCGAATAATCCGTGTGATATCCTGTTACTTTCGCCTGTTGATTTTGAAATCACTCTCCCATGACGAATCTTCTTCGTAAAAACAAATCAGCTGAATCAGTATTTTGGCGCACCACTCAAAAGAGAAAACCCGTTCATTCCTGTTTTTCTTGAATGTATTCCTGCCTCTCGATTTTGACTTGGCAATTAATCATCCGCTGTTGACCCACGACAAATCAAATGTTACAGTTATTTAAATCTATTTTTTTCTGGGACGTACCAGAACTGGGGCAAATTCAGGCAAAACATCCCATAACGATGCTGTACGTAGTGATGAAAAGCGGAACTGTTATACAATTACAATTACTTACTTACAATTACTATTTCAATACCGCGTTGATCTGCTCACGGATACATTCCGCAAAAATTACCAAAAGCTTTTTGAGTTATTCCATGGCGATAAAAAAAGAAATTTCAAGTAATTTCATGCAGAATTTTGTTGAAAGGGCATGAGCTATGGACAAATGTGGCAGATGTGCCACTGTACTACGACAATCACTATCAGGTGTCATGTCCATTGCCTTACGCAAAGAATCAACAAAATTCAACGCTGTTTGGTGAATATTGTGAATATTGACCCTTCCATACGCGTTAGACCTTAGAAATATTCCGGAATGTTTGTACTAACTTGCTAACAAGACCAAACGCCATCCATAAACGCAGTTGTAACAAAACGGTAATCTCTTCGTGAAAATAATAAAACCGCATGAAAAACACACAGGAAACCATGCATAAAAATAAGCCTGCCAGGGAAGTTTACACACAATTCCTGTGAGATTAGCCCAAATAACAGAAAATAAGTGAGCGCAAACTGGTGAATATTCCGAAAGGAGAGGCATGCAAAAAGTGATAGGGACCAGGTGCAAATGCAAAGAAAGGTATAATTTCTAAACAAATACCAAACCAGAAAATAATGTAAAATTTTTTCCCAGCAGAACAATATTTTCATTTAAAATCTCGTAAAATTTTTCCATCGAATACACCGTAGCACAGTAAACCAATCTTTTCATACAAAAATTCTCAAACTGCTTTCTTAAAAAAATCAAAATAGCTGCAGGAAAGATTCCCCAAACATTCCCAACAGAGTTTCCGCCGCCGCCGGTGACCTTTATGCGGGAAAAGTTATATATAAAAAGATACTTACAAATTATGGTTTTTTTTGGACTGTGTTTAGCCATTTTTGGTGATTTTTGACATGGCGGAGCGGACAACTCAAATGATGCAAGGCAAAACCGTCTATAAAGATACTGTAGTGATATTAAAAAGCGGCAACGAAGCGGCTGATTACATGCCTTCAAGTACTGCCGAACACAATTACATACACATATAAGCCACATTTTTCATTTTTCAACAACGAGTTTATCTGCATACTAATACATACGTTAAGCCATAATTATCGAAAGCCCTTTGATTTTATTGTTTGCCCATGAAAAAAGAAGTTTTCTGGTAGCTCGTACAAGATTTTGTCTAACCGAAGCAAGGACTTGTCTAGCTAGCGACTATTGTGCCTCTGTACTACGAAATCGCTGACAGGTGCCATAAGTTATGTCTTTTCTCTTACGCAGAGTCAACATAATCGCACGCCGTTCGCTGAATATCTGCAAGGTACTCTCTTCCACATCTTATTCCAGTGAACTTCAAATTATTTTGGAGCGTTTCTTCAAGCTTGCTAACAAGACTAAAACCCATACATAAAGAGAGTCGTAACAGAACAGTACGTGATCCTTGTTGAAAATAATAAAAAACACATAAGAATAAGCTTGCCCGTTGCAGGAGAAATTCACAGAGAATTCCCGCGAGATTATCAGTCCTCCAAATAACCGAAAATAAATGAGCGGAACTGGTGAATAATCGAAAAAAGGAGAGGTATTCAAAGTGATGGGTAGGAACAGGTGGCAGATCCAAAAAGGATATAATTTTCAAACCAAAAGCAAACCAGGAAATAATATGAATTTGTTTCCAAGCAGCATAATACGTTTTTTAAAATCTTGTAAACTTTTTCACCGAGTAAACCGTAAGAAAGAAAACCACGCCTTCCGAACAAAACTTCCTAAGGTGCTTTCCTCAAAAAATCAAAATAACTCCAGAAAAATCTCCCAAATATTCCAACATAGTTTTCGCTGGTGACCTTTATCAGGAAACAGATTATGGACAATTATTCATTAGTAACACACGTAATCGGTGAACTACCGCCATCATTATATCGCGTTTCCTCCAAATTATTCCCGTTATGCCTGGGAGTTCGCATGACCCATCCATTGGGCAGTTGCAGCGCCGCAGTGGACGGCACAATCGTGTTGACATAGACGTGTTTGGGCGGCGAGAGTCCGTTCTGCAGTTGTTCGCACTGGCGCTGATAGGCATCCCGCTGTTTGCACACTTCATCCACCTGCCGACGTAGGTGATTCATCTCGTTCTGGAGAATTCGGTTTTAAGTTTCCAGGTCGTGACCCTGTTACATCCGCTTGGAGCGGCAGTTATGAGCGTAGCCGCGATTTTTCAGTGTCCCCAGCTTGTGCTTGAGATGGGTGATTTCGTCGCGTTGGCAACCGTGGAAGCGACTGTTAGTTCGCGTACTGAGAGGCCGACCGGTTCATTCTCCCCAACCACTTCCGGTAGCATCTTGCGCTCCTGAGTGACGGATCACAAAGACACGAGCAGATATATAGACGTACATACATGTAGATAGATGGAATACGAACAATTTGTGATACGTAGTTCAAACTCAACACCATTAGAGGTGGCAAAACTAAAACTCACTTCGCTTGAAATTTTAGCGACTAAAAATCCTTTCACTAAAATTTTTAACGACTAAATTTCGCTTCGTAAAAGCTTTAGTTTTCGCAAAAGTTAACCATGGCTAAGGACTAATTAGTGAACTAATTTAGTTTTGCCACCTCTATTGTAAGTTACACCGTCCGATCGAACCCATTACACATACCCGGTGTTTTGTTGTGTATATTTGATTCATATAGTTTAATATGTTTAGGTTTAGGCTTAATATGCTTATGTTTAGGTCGGGCTAGCACAAATTTTGCTCTCCACGCCCGTTTGGAACAGTTTTCTATTGAAATAATTTGCTGTTGAACGTTTTTCTGGTCGTCGAAGCTAGGTAATGGATAATCTGCACAAACGTTTTTAGCCGTTTCAGTCTCGTATGCAGTTCAAGTGCTTGGGCAGGAGGCCGTGTTTGCTATAATATTACACAAGCAACGGCCGCGGCGCTACGCGCCGCGTTCCATCACCTTTGCCAGACGTCGCGAGAAAATTAACATCATTTTTGACAGTATTGAATACGATCCTACGCCACAAACGTAACTTTTTCAACACCAGGAAGTACTGCAGTTTAAGTTTTCCAATTTTTTATAGCTCGTCTGCTACGCACTGGCGTCGGCGCTGCACGCCGCCGCCGGTGCTCGCGACTCGCAATGTACGGCAACGTTTGCTCTAGTTACAGGACAATTAGCTGCGGTAAAACCAAGTTTGCTAGGGCGGTGTTCCTAAACAAATATGTACTCAGTCCCAGTGTGGTTGGTTGCTTGCTTAGTCCCAGATGATCGGGTGTTAGTTGGAGCCATGGAAATATAGGGTGTAATGCCACTGCATTGACGGGGCTTTTTGCAACAGTAGCTTGTTTAGACTGGTTCAACAGTTGCTGAGGCAGGATATCATACCGGACGGCACAACTTGCGCTCTCTATCTGAAGGTTCATAAGTCTTTTTTTCTAAACTCAGGACTAACAATCTTCAACTTAGGATTCGGGAGCCTTTGTACATAACTAAGGATTTGCAAACTTACGTACTCAACTAAACACTTCCAAATCCTTGTACAAATTAAAAATCCACAAACGATAGTGAGTACCTAACTAACGACTCGCAATCTATGTCCCTAACAAAGGACTTGCAATCTGTGTACCTAACAAAGGCCCCGCAAAGCTTCGTACTTAACTAAGGACTCGCAAACGTATGTTCCCAACTAAGGACTCGCAAACCTACTACTTCACCAAGGGCTCGCAATCTAAGGACTGACAAACTGAAACTAAGGATTATGGAGCCTTTGTGCATAAGTAAGGATGCGCAAACTTACGCACCCACTTAAGGACTCGTAAACCTTTGTGCCAAACTAAAGGTCCACAAACCTTAATAACTAACCAAGGACTCGCAAACCAACGTACTTAACAAAGGGCTTGCAAACCCACGTACTTGACTAAGGATGCAGCGCATATACGCAAATGCAGACTCTGAAATCTTTGTACCAAACTATAGGCCCACAAACCTATGTACGAACTAAGGATTCGCAAACCTACGTACTTTACTAAGGACATGTAAACCTTTGTACCATACTACAGTCTTAGCAAACTTTCGTAAAGCATAATAATTTGAAAGCGCTCTGGATTCAGCTAAGCAAACAATTTTACGAAGTAACTTCACAACGCGGAAAATGCAGCAGAGTAACATAAACAAAACTGCAGAAAGGCAGTGATTGGTTCAGGCCGTTCAGCTAGTTCACAGAACCTGGAATGCGAGCTCGCTCAACGAATCAGAACATCTTGGAGGCGGGATCGCAAACGTGACCAACAGATCCGCGGTTTTGGCGCTTAATATAGTAGATGGTATTCCAGAATATAGAAAAAACTTCGGTTCAAAAGCAGTGCTATCAAAATTATAACGAGATTTTTTCTTCGGTGAAGTGGTTTTCGAAGTCCGACATGTGTTCGAACCCACACACTACGGTTTGTTTCTGTTACACATCCACATAAACGAAATATGTCCGCGCAAGTGCAACACTGCGTGCTTGAGGACGTCCACTAATAACGGGCTTTTTCCCCCAACTAACAATTTTTTCATTTTCGTAGAGATCTTCGTCCATAAATACACGTAATGCAATTTCGGCTCATTTCCTGATACCTAGATTTAATTAAGAGCCGTGTTCGACCGGAAAGCTCTGGCTCTGTCTGTTCCGTCCTTCATTTGACGTCATGTAAATTTTCGAACACATTTCTTGCTGATATACAGAATTTACAAAATCTTATCTGACCATAATTATCATATTCGATGCTGGACTGACTGTTTGTCTTTTAAAAGATCGTAGTGTAATGGCTAAAATTCGTCCAAAACGGATGTACTAGTACGGTTTAAAGGCTGACAGTACGTACGTGTTCCTATTTAATGATATTTACAGAAAAGCTAGCTAGGAAATGCGATCCGCAGTAAAATTAGTTTTTGATAGAATGCATTGTGAGCCGGGGATTCTGCCATTTGAGACCAGTTTCTTCTTACACGTTAGCATTGCCAGGGGTAAAAATACGTACGCGAAGTTTTCCGGTGTGTTTTACAAATTTACCGCATTTTTATTATTGAGTATATGTGACCTTTTGTGGTAGAATCGATATCGCTAACCGGTTTCCGTGACCATCACATTTAATGTTACATATTAATTAGAGTGAGGCTATAGCCACCCATTTTCACCCATAAAGTGCTATAGGCACCCATATTTGAATTAGGAAAAGTGCACCCACAAACGCTAAAGCCACCCATAAAAAAGAAAAATTAAAAAGACTTAAAAGGCTTAACAAGCTACGAACGGAAGTACTTTGCGGAGCTTCCCGATTCAAGCGAAAAAATCGGAACTAGTTTTGTATGTAACTGTTAACTTGTTCCTTTTAGCAAACATTTTGTTTTCATACAAAAATTTGCATATTGTTTGAGGTTTCGACCAATACATCATTACTGTTCGGGTGCTTATGTTGAACGTGCTGTATACCCGTTGTTTTCCCTGCTTGGGAAAAAATGTGAGGCAGCACACGAGTTTGACTTGTTTTGATATGCGATTTCGGCAAGTTTTTTCAGTATTGTGTCGGAAACAAAAAGAGGCTGAACATTGTTCCTTGCAGTAAATGATTACTCAAGTTAGTACGGACTACGGAGTACGAAGCAGTAGAAAAACAAAGCAAGTTTCGGTGTTTCGAAAAGCTGGAAGTGTTCTTCTATAACAAAAAGTTGTTGCCATTCAGTGATTCATTGTCAGATTATAATTATTAACGTCGTTTGGAACCATCCTGACGTATAATATCACTAAGCGGTACATCAAATGTCACTGCACTACGACTTTTGTTCACATTTGTAAGTAACCAACATACTCCACGTATCAAACATTTTCTACCCAAAACTAATTATTATCTGGAAACGTATTCTACGTGGCTAGTACCACGTCGCTTTATACACGGTGACTGATTAATCCGGGTGATATAATTATCCTGTTACTTCCGCCTGTTTATTTTAAAACCCTCTCACATGACGAATCATCACCGTAAGAACAAATGAGCTGAATGAGCCTTTTGGCGCACTAGAGAAGTGCACTCAGAAGAGAAAACCGGTTCACTCCTGTTTTCGTGAATGTATTTTCGGAATTCTTTCACTCAATTTAACTTGGCAAATCGTCCGCTTTTGACCCACGACAACTCAAATAGCGCAGAGCGCCTTTCGAAGTAATTAATCACAATCTACCAAGTAAGACCAGCAAAGTGTTTTGCTGTTTATTGTCTATATAAAATGTACTGTCGACTTTTTCTGTAACGTATAGGGCTTATTCAGCCAAATCTGCCCATAACGATATGTGTTGTTAAAAAGGCGAAACGAAGTGGCTGATTTCATGCCTACAAATTATGTCGAAAACAATTATATGTAAGCCATACTTTTCGATATCGCGCTTATTGGATATTGTTAATTAATTATTGGCAATGAAAAAAGAATTTTTCTGGTACATACAGAACTTTGTTTAACCGGAACAAGGACGTGAATACCTTTGTTTATCTGCCACTGTACTACGACAATCTCTGACAGTAGCCCTGTCCATTCTCTTATGCAAAGTCAACATAATCGAACGCCGTTTTGTGAATATTTGCAAGGTGAATACTATCTTCCATATCTTATTCCAGTGAACTTAAAATATCCTGGAATGTTTGTTCCAGCTTAGGTATTAACAAGAGCAAAACCCATCTATAAAAACAGTTGTAACAAAACAGTCATCTCTTCGTGAAAATAATAAAAAAAAACTTAAACACACAGGTCAACTACACATGCCAGGTCAACCATAATAGTCGGCCAATCATAACATGGAAAATTTGCAGAGAATTCTTGCGAGATTTTAAGTCCTCCAAATAACCGAAACCAAATGAGCGGAAACTATCGAATATTCCGAAAAGTGAGAGGTTATGCAAAGTGTTAAGACACAGGTACACAATGTCATGCAGAAAGTATATAATTTCCAAACAAAAACCAAACCAGAACATAATATACCTACCTATTTACAGTATATGTATATGTTTGCTTCCAAGCAGTATAATATTTTCTTTAAAATCTCATAAAATATTTTCACCAAGTAGACCATATCATAAAAAACCAATTTTGCCAAACAAAATTCCCATACTATTTTTTTACAAATAAACATAACACCAGGAAGAATTCAAAACATTGTTTCCGCCGGGACCTTTATCCATACAAAAGTAATAATAATCATTCGTTATTAAGATACGTAATCGGAGAACCACTGCCGTTATTCTCCCGTCCCTTGTCGCCTCCAGATTATTCCCAATATGCCTGGGCGTTCGCATGACCCCTCCATTGGGCAGTTGCAGCGCCGCATTGGTGGGCGTTATCGTGTTGACATAGGCGTGTTTGGGCGGCCAGAGTCCGTTCTGCAGTTGTTCGCACTGGCGCTGATAGGCATCCCGCTGTTTGCACACTTCATCCATCTGCCGACGCAGGTGATTCATCTCGTTCTGGAGAATTCGGTTTTGAGTTTCCAGGTCGTGACGCTGCTGCATCCGCTTGGAGCGGCAGTTTTGAGCGTAGCCGCGATTTTTCAGTGTCCGCCGTTTCTGCTTGAGACGGATGATTTCGTCGTGTTGGCAGCCGTAAAAGCGTTTGTTGAGTTCCCGTACCGAGAGGCCGACCGGTTCATTCTCCCCAACCACTTCCGGTAGCATCTTGCGCTCCTGGATGACGGACTGCAAAAGACATGAACAGATATAGTAATACGAATAATTTGTCATACGTAGTTCACATATTCAGCACCACCCGATCGAACCCATAGTATATTTAATTTACATAGCCTGATATATCAGTTTTTAAGTTCGAAGGCTAGTAGAGATTTTACTCCTCACATCCGTTTGGAACGCATTTCCTAACCAGGAACGCTTTTTTGCAGTAGAACGTACAGTTCTGTGCTAATTATGCACTTACTTCGAAGTTATGTACATAATGGAAAATCTACTAAAACTTTTTTAGCGGTATACAATTACAGTGTCCCGAAAGTAATGGACACCCTGCAAAGGCAGTGCATTGTTTCGTACAATACGGGATGCACTCGTTATATGCACTGAAACCGCGGAAGCAGGAAAACAGTAGCATTAAAATCTGTAATTTTCTTCAATAAAAGGTTTATTTTGTCACGAATACTGTGTTCTGTGTATACCCGAATCGAATGATCTCGTTGTTGTAATATTATATGATATTCCAGAGAATATAAAAACCATGATTCAAAAAGGCATTCTAACACGATTTCTTTTACAAAGCGCTTTTGCTGTAGCATTTAAAGAACTCAGCTGAAAATTCAAACCCATGCACTACGCTTTCTTCCTGTTATACGCTAACATCCACGATATGCATGTTTCCGTGCGCAGTACCGCTGCATGCTGCGCTGTACTCTTCGTCCATCAAAGACACATTAAACGGGATTCGCCTCTTGATGGGCCCGTAACCCGTTTGCAGTTGCCATAGCTTTCTGCCGTTGTACCATGAATCGGCTGAAACTGTATATGACCTTCGAAAGATTTCTGCCTGTTAGCGAATGATTTTAAAACAACCATCTTCGGGACTTTGAGATCGCTTGTCACAGTCTCGACCAAAATTAACGCAAAGCAGAACATCGAGTCTTGTGGGAAAGGGCTCGAGATGCACTTTGCGTTATAATTAGTTTTAATCAAGATTGAACTAACATCCTCGAAACGCGGCAATGCAGACCTCTGCATACTGATCTTTACTTGAATCGAATGTTTATCGGCGTTGCTTAACGCTTTCTGTGTTTGTTGTGTAACACGAACTTCACTGCTGCCCTAATCATGCTTGTGACGCCGTGCTATCCGTTTCACTTCGTTCGATTCGAGAAAGGT
>JAQGAU010000458.1:0-27851 GCA_034698045.1 Paramacrobiotus richtersi
ATCATAATACTTCCAAAATTTTGCTCTTTCGTTTGCTTCATCGTTCAAGAATTGTGGTGCAAAACAGAACCAACTGCCGCACTTTGACGATCAGTGGAAAAAGCAAAAACCGGAGCGTGGAGTTGCGAAGGGTACTCCCTCAACTGCAGAGTTGTGGTAATTTCCGTACACCTCGCTCTGTGGCTCATTTGCGCGGGCGCGTACAGTACTGCTTGTCTTTCGTTGCAGTATCAAACAAGTAAGTACTAACCGAAAGTGCAAAGTACCAGAAACATGCGGTAACCTAACCGAGATTCCTAAAGATAAAAACTATGTGACTTTGATTTGGTTTTCGGCAATGTACATATCTCTCGTTTCGAAACAGTTTTGTACACACAACTAGCTACACACAGAATAACAATACATTCTTCGTTTCTTTAACAGATAAAAATAAATAAAACTCGATTTTAGTTATCTGTTTATGGACGTTCACCATGTTTATCTTACAGATACTGCCTGTGTAACATGAAATTATCCGGCCATGACAAAATCGGATGCTTTATTTCGCATTGGTACAGAATTAATTGTAAGAGCGGGCCGGGCGACAGAGTGTTGGATCGATACTCCTATATTGAGCTGGCTAACCCCATCGGGGTGTACGACACCGACAATGACATATGGCAGATTCTCCCGGATTTGCCGTATCCCCGGATTGACAGCGCCATGATCCAGTGTGGCTCGTTTTTGTACGTCATCGGCGGCACTGAGTATATGCCGGAACTGTCGGGAGAAGGTAACGCCCATCAATGTTTCCGCTTGGATCTGACAAAGTTGTCGGTTGGTCAATGGGAGCGAATCGCTGATCTGACGTATCCGCGAATTGAGCATTGCGCCAGAATTCGACGTGACCGCATCATCGTGTACGGAGGTCGCACCCAAACAAAGGTGGGAGATAAAGGACGCACCTACTACGAGAAGGCACGATTGTCGGAGGCGTACGACGCTACGCTGAATGTCTGGACTACCTTTGAATGAAGTACGGTACGGTAGCACAGAATGGCTCATATGGATTGTGTGGATTGTATGTTTGTGTCAGTTCTTCTGTAAAACAAGCTTCTATTTCCAATCTCATTGTTATACATTAATATACATATTTGGTTGCACGTTTTTTTCTTCTGGCGATTGTATGCCTTGTATTTTCTTATGTGTGCGGCAGACTCTAAACTGAGCATTTCATTGACAACAGCCTGACAGGAGTGCCCCGTTAAGGTCAACATTCCGATACTGCATATGTGCTACATAATTACCCTTTTCTGTAATCCCCTTATGGAGGAGTCAACCAATCCACAGCAGCAATCAGGAAGCTTTTCTAAGGATATGGTACTGATGCGTTAAAAGCTTTTTGTCAAGGTCGGCAGTGTGATACGCGATGGCACTATTACTTGGTACCGACAATTTCTGGTTCCAATTGGCGACAGTGTGTAATGCTCAACCCTTGTTGTAATTTGCAACTGGTCTTTCGAGAACTTTGGCGAATACATGTGCAAAAAGTTCCGTAAGAGAGTTTATTTTACAGTAATCTGCGTTTGATTTATATGTGCATGCATAACAGATCAGTTATGATAACGTTTGTTAAAGCTAGCTTAATTTGATAAACAGGACTTATCAGGTATTCAACGCGCGACATGCTAAAAGAATTAACATTAATCAGCACAAACATTTGTTGAACAAGGTTGCACGCTAACTGACAGCAACACGATTTCATAACTTGTAATCGGTACAGTCTTTGAAAGGTCACCATTGTGCATGAAATGTGGTTCGATTTTCCACTGCCCGCTTAGCCTATATACCATAGTCCATATTAGTGTACCGACACGTAAAATCAGCAGGTCATGAATAAATTGGTATTATTTTGCCCATAGACTGATTACAAGGGTTTTTGATACATGTTCTTCGCCAGATGTTACGTATTCGTAACAGCATCCGCCTTGTTAACGAGTGGTTACAGTAAAGACGATATTTTATTCACTGCAGCTGATACACCTGACAAAACGGAATAATCGGGAGAATAAGCGGAGAAAATTATTATTCATATGTGGATTATAACTTCTGGATAGCTTGCTACCGGCACAACCAACCATCGCAACAGAAACTGATATTCTCAGGCTTTTCCGGTAACCTGGATGCCAAGGTCAAGGACCAATCTTCATGAACACCATGCGGTTTACAATGACACACTTGTTTGAATTAGCATCCGAGATGTTTGTTGATATAAGTAATTGGATGTCTTTTTGTTGAGTATGTGCACACTTCGAGAAATGGCGCACAGCTGCAACAACTGCAAGGTACATGAATTTCACTACACTATTAGCATCTCTTTTTCTACGTAACCAGATTTTATGACGGGAAGAAACGCACATTGGATGTAGATGGTTTGTTACGCTTTTCCGGCATTCACATATTTCTAGTTGTTAAACTTTTTTCGGTGTTCTCAGTAAAGGCTACTAAACTGTTCATACCTGAAGTTAATCTTGCATATCAATGTTTACGTAGGAGCCTTTACTTCTGATGTCAAAAGCTTGTCCCATAAGCCCAGACAGCTTTTAGCTACTCAATACCGAAGTTGATTGGTTTCCTTCCACGAGCTTTGCGGAAACGTCACCTGGAATATGTATAGTAGGTAGCGCTTTAATTAAACCGTTGACCATATTCAAATATGTATCAATTTGCCAGTCACATGGCATTGCATAGATTTAACAACTCCCACACCGCTCCCATTATGTTTTGTGAAAAATGATGGATCATTAATGTTTTCACCAGGGCTCTTGTATTCTTTATTACTGTATATGGTAAGACCGCAGCGTAAGCACCTTGAACCGCCGGCGAATATGTATATATACACAGGAGTGCAGTACTGCAACATCAATATTAATGATAACAAAAGACAGCGTCATATGGATGCTGCCGGGGTTAGTAAAGGACGGTCGTGCTGTAGAAACGTGTGGAAATCATTATCACCGTCATTGCACTTCTATGCGTCTTCAACCAAACATGTCTTACAGGCTATTGTTCAACATTATCCACCCATGCAAATGGTCTGACCTTACCTACTATGGCAATTGACTGATATGTGCCATAATGCAAACTGCCATTTGATCACAAAAACAAATAATATTGGTACTTTTTGTACTGTTCTGCTATTGCTCATTGCTATACGTGCCAGGATCCAAACTGCAACTTGATCACAAAAACAAATAGTATTGTTACTTCTTATGTTGCTCAGTTATCTTCGCAGCGCCTCTGCCGGTGTACATGCGAAAACAAACCCTCGACACCGCTGTTTATGAATGAAACCTGGCGCATGTGATCTTATGTGCCAAGGCCATTTACTTCCTTTGCATATAAAAGCATCATCCCCATGCAGTCTTAATTAACCCAGCAGGGATTGGGATTGTGCCTGCGTCATTACCTAGAACTTGTTGACTCAGGACTACTTTGCAGTTAATGCATGATGTTATTAAAATCCTCTAAGCCAAACTGTCACGAGAGGATGGAGTGTCATAAACTGGATAACGGTGGAAGCAGAGGATAATTAATTTTTTGGTCGTGTGCGGGCGATCACGCGGCATCAAAGAAATACTTGACTTTTGTTGTGATCATAAATTAAATTATCAATAGTCGTAGATTGGCACTCTTGTCTTGGAGTACTGACTGTACTGTATTGTCATCAACAGAACTGCGAGCAGTACTTTGACAAAGTGATTCATCCACATCTGCAGGATCGCGTTCTATGTTGACAAAGTATGCAGCATTATGAATAACAGCACATTTACGTACAACACGTCCGGAGACGATTCCATCTGGACACAATACAAAATCAGCCTGAATGTATGGCTGGTTTTCATGACGACCTTTGGCTTCCTAGGCGCCGCGTTGAATCTCCTCTTAATATCTGGAATTATCACATCCCTCCGGCTCCGGTCAGGATCCGGAATCCTGATCCTCAACTCCCTTTTCCTAAACTTCATACTATGCTTAATCGAAATGCCGATGATGGCGTTCGCGGCATACTTTGGTGAACAAGCCCACAGACGACCCGCGAATTTCTGCCCGTTTCTTGCGCTGTTCTACAACTCCAACGTGTATTCCGCTGACTGGGCGCAGTTTTCCATTGCGGTTAACCGGTTTGTCGCTGTATTATTCCCGCACTCGTACCGACACTGGACAAAACCAATCGCCCTTGTACCGATGTTGTTACTACCGTATATCGTACCGTTTGCGTTTGACACTGTCCTGTTTTATGATATCGGTGGGCATTTGCAGGCGATGAAACCCTGGGGTGCCTGTGGAATCGCGCTGTTTCGTGGCAGTAATGTATACACTATTTTGCTGGTGTTTTGTGTGGCTGTACCACTTATCCTTGTTTTTCTGTTTTATTCGGCCATTTTTATCTTTATTTGGTCCAGAACATCCATATTGACTCAGCAAGTATCGGATATGCCGGATACTAAGAATCAAGCACAAGGTCAAAACACCGCACTGCTGGCAAAACGCTATAGGACTGTAAAGATGCTGTTTTGGTCTGCAATGTGGTATGCTGTGACCATGATTCCCGCGCCGATCGCTTCGGGATTGTTTCCGGTGGAATACAATTCGCAACCGTTTGTGCAGCTGATATTACGTGCGTTGCTGTTATTCTGCTATGCGACCATTCCGGTAAAGTGCATTCTTTTAGCAAATAACATTAGAAAGGCTTGAGAAAAGCATATTCCCAACATACTAAAAGTATATATTTTTTCAGCTGATATATCTAGCGAAAACCGCGGATTACAGACATCGAGTGGCTGTTGTGTTGAAAAAGATATCGCCGTGCTGTAATCAGTGTCGCATTGGCAGTGTATCCTTTGCAACCAGCTTTAAGCTGTCCCGTGGAACCAATGTCGTGGTTACGGCAGTCTCTCAAAGTTTAGGATAATCCGTTTGTGGACTGGTAGTACGCGGATACCCTGATCGTTCACCATTTAATGTCACGTGGCACTTATTAATATAATTTTACTACTTAATCAATAGCTATTCACGGAGAGGATCTGTATGGCTTGATGTACGCCTGACAGTGCAATACAACTGATGCGCAGTGGTTACATGAACTTAATTAAAAGTTTGTTCCATACACATGCGGTGCACCACAGCCGCTCGATGGTTATCAAGACAACAGTGGCACTGTTTAATCTGCATACTGATGTACTATTGCACTGTTCACTCAGTGAACTTCACTGTTTATTCTGCATACATGTATATTGAATTTTAGTGAACAAAGCTGCTATGTTTTGTTGACGATTACCGCGCGGCTGGCTGCAATATGATGTATGTAATACAATTATTGTATGTTCAGCCATCTTTGTGGAGGAAACACTCTCACAGATCCACATAGCGCTCGGACACTTTGTCCAGCCTGAGAATATCTGGAGAACGTCCCAGAAACACATCTCACTCCAGAAAGGTCAACCATCAGAATGGCACCATGTACCAGAAATGCCAGCGGTTAGTGCGCGAAAGCGGCTACAATATATGACCACATATGAACAGTTTTTAACCTAATTAATCCAAAACGACACACTGTTTGTCGATGGTGGCGCAGATGCCACCAGCTGCAGATTTACAACAAATAGATTTTCGTTTAACCGATCCGCTCCGTCGACGGTGCCGAGGTGGGACGTCGCGTTAAGCCACGCTGAATTGCCAGCGATAAACGTTGTCGGAGGTATTCGTGAGAGCGGGGTTTGCCTGTGTGTTCCCTTCAGCCGTTTACCGATGTCCTTCACCAAGAACATAGCCGATGATTCCCATGCTCCAAGGGTTTCAAACTCAAGTGGTTCGAACAGGAAGCGGCCTTCCAGATACGAATGCAGTTAAAAAATGTGACATAAGCTGATGTACTTGTCGAAGTACCTTTGCCATGAAACTGGCATGTCAACTACGCTGTCTGCGGTTCGTTCTCCATGATTCAGCGTAACACACCGGTGAAACATACGACATACAAACAGTTGCTAGGTACGTAGTAAAACCTGTTGTTAATTGGCTAACATTTGCAGTTTTGTACGCAGCGGTGAAATGAAAACAATTGCCTGTTACCATATAATTTAAAGGCTTACGCTTGTTGGGAATACTTTGACAGTATGTATGTGTTCGGTATAGTTTCACAAATATGGTTATATACATGTATAGTATGTAAGGAAGTGTATACGTTTATACGTCTGGAACTAACTGCGAATAAGGAACTGACGACAACCGGAAATACCCGGCTCGCGAAGGCTTGGTTTCTCCATTTCAGAATAGTGACTATGCTGAGAATACAGGAGTCCGTCAAAACAGCTAATAAACATGTGACATTTCCGATAAAATAAATTACCCATACAGGCCATACTGACAATGAGAACATACTGAATCGGCGCGTGTTACAAGATTTCGCGGAACTCTCGCTGATCCAGAAGCCCGCCCACTTTAAAAGCGGAGCCCGACCCTCGGAATTTTCCATTACCCATCAGCCAATGAGGTACGAGTGATTAGGCGTGCTTCAGCAGGCCAGGCTAAACGTGTTTCAGATGCTTCATTATGGAATGCCACATGGCTGTACGTGTGCAAAAACCGCTCTTATTTCCCTTCGCGCCGTGATTTCGTTCTGTAGGATCTTCTATTATTCTTCCCCGATAAGACAGATTTTTCGGAATTTTAGCGAATAGCGTTGAGCACCAACTTCACTGTCATCTCGATTCTCGGTACTGAAGTACAGTCAAGTACTAAAAGCAAAAAGAAGCAAAACATGGAGGGAGAGAAGACATATCCTGGTGGAGCTATCCACGTAAGTACCACAGACAGAAACGTTTTTACTTCTGGTCCTTCTTCTACTCCTTAGTCAAGCTCAATAAACTTAATCTACGTTTTCAGACACAAAAACACGAATCTGCGTTGGAGGAATCTATGAACACCAAGCCTTACAGCAAAATCAAGCTATCCATCGGCGTCGATCTCGTCTCGGCCGACAAACAGGGACTCATCGAAACGTCGCCGTATTTCGCCTCGCTCCTCAAATTCCACGCCGATGATAATCTAGATGTTGTCACCTTGGTCCTTCCCGAGAACGTAAATATGGACAGTTTTTTTGCCGTGCTGTACAGTCTGTCGAATGCGAAGGTGAAACTCGATTTCTGCGCGACAAACTTGTGGGACTTTATCGTTGTCGCCAAGTACCTCCAGCTGGACCAGCTTGAAGAAGAATGCTGTGCTGCGCTGCAGAAACTTTTGCTACAGTTGGGAATGGACGAAGTCGTTCAAATGTGGCAGAAGGCGCATGCGTGTGCCTTTGGGAAGGTTGTGGCTGTTGTTGTAGCAGGCATTTCGCTTAGAATGGGAAGTGCCAGCCTGTCCAATGAGTTTCTGGATTTGACTGCCGAGGAATTGGTCGCACTGATGTCCGATGATGGATTCTTGCCGTTAACGAAGGAACACGTTTTCAAGGTAAATACGTTAGTAGCGGGCCACGGCTCCGATTTGCTTTAGTTAATTTTTGAACAATTTTACGTTTGATAATTTTTGTTAGGGTAATTTTAGTTATAATTTTAGTATTTTTTAATTTAATTTTTAGAATTTTTGCGTTTCATTGCCAGCACCAACGTTGGATAAGCGGATATTGCCATAGACTGCAGTGTTAAATTTGCACAATCTGTTTTCAAATCCCCTATCAAAATCAAATAATTCTATCATGCAGTAAGTCTTGACTCTCCGCACGAGCATGTAAAGCACTTCGGCAATGAGATGTTTCGTTACTAATTTTGCTTCGACACTGCGACGAGCTTATACATATCGGTACTGTAGGCTGTCGATGCTTGGTACGAACACGATCCGAAGAGCCGGAAAGAGCCTGATGTTTTAAAGCCGATGATAACTGAACTTCTACACAGTGGCTCTCGGTCTAACGATATCCTGGAGTCCTTGGTCGACCAGTCAGTAGAGTCGGAAATGGCACCAATGGAAGCGAACAAGGACTTGGCGGGTAAGAACAGCACGAACATGATCATTTCGTCACATCTTGTGAGGAAGGTTCCTCAGCTGCGTTCTGTGTGATATAGTTCGGAATGCCCTTGATGAAGGCGATACCGGCGATGCCATTATTGTCGGAAACTATCTTTACTGTACTGAGACCACAGAATCAGAAGATAATTACAAAATGAAGACCTCCAGGCTGCATTTCTGTCGGATTGATCAGAGCACACAAGAACGCACGAGGCTGGATTGGATGGGAGGAGATGCATGGGAGCCATTCGACTCGGACTGTGTTCCCCCCAGGTGAGCCGACTTTTGTATTCGGCAGTCGATAATATTTTCGCACTACTAATACACAGGTTGATAGTTGACCGGAAAACTTGTAGAAAAATAGCTTGTCCAGTCTCTCAACAGCTTCTGTGATGTTTTCCTTGTAGATGTCGTTTGTTCAACGTGAAACTATCGGGCTGTGACAAAATCGGATGCTTTATTTCATGCTGGAGATGCGTAGAATCAGGCGGCGGGAGAATTTGGTGGAAGGCTAATATTCTTGACCTCGCTAACCACATCGAGTTATACGACATTAACACTGGCACGTGGAATCTTCTTCCGGACTTGCCGTTTCCCCGCACAGACACCGCGGTGATCCAGTATGGTGCGTTTTTGTACGTTATCGGCGGTACCGAGGCGGTGTCTCTGGGTGGAGAGGATAACGGTGGTCACTGCTACCGCTTGGATCTGACCAAGTTGACGGCAGGTCGCTTTGAGGATCATCTGGATGGTGAATGGGAGCGAATCGCCGATCTGAATAAGCCGCGGAAGGGGCACTCTGTCAGAATTCAATATGGTCGTGTCATCGTATATGGAGGTAAGACCGAAGAGAAAATGGATTACTATAGTCGTTTCGTAAAGGCAGGCTGCTCCGAGGCGTACGACACGACGCTGAATATCTGGCGTACCTTTTAATGAATTACGGGAGCGAAGAATGATTTTTGTTCTTTCATTTTTCTGTTAGAAAGCTTTGGCTACGAATCTTAACTGATACATGTTTCCGTATAAATACATAACTGTTCCCAGCATGCTGTCCGTTGTCTTACTTTTTCTTTTTGTTAGTATTCTTTGTCGTATCCTGCAGGGTGGCATCGTGTTTGTAATTTTCCTTTTTCTCGTATTGTATTAATCTGGCTAAATTCGCTTTTATTTTGGCACTTTCTGCCTTTCATTAAATCAGCCAGCAAGCTTGCAGCATTCACTGCACAGTACATACCTGTGCGAAACAGAAAGCGGAATTCTAGGAGTGTGTCAACAATGAACCAAAACAATATAAGAATATCAATGTAAGAATATAAGTTACCTGTTACAAAACATTATGTCAATTATCCTGGCTAGCTACGGGATACCAACCTGGAAGGCATCTTTTTAAGAAACTGTAGAATTTAACACTGTAGTTAGCACTAGAACTTTCACTGAAGTAACAGGTCAAATAGCTGCGACAGGACAGCTGCGACCTTTTTAGTACAGGACTCCTGCGACCTTTTTCCGCGCACACTACTGGAGGTACTTTTGTGGTTCATTCGGTGGCTTACTGACATGGATGAGAAGCCATGTATACAGCTGTCGAAGTTCTCTAGCAGCTTATGTGTGATCTGCACTATATTAGCATCAGCAAAATGCTGTGTGAAAAAAAAAATACTGGTGAGTCAAGCTATATCGCAGACTCGACAATAGGTGTATTTGCTCATTGCGGGCGCATCTTTTGATGCAGACGGGCAGCAAAAATAAACGGTCGTGAGTTGTACGGCCATGTACTAATATTGAAGATATCTTTTCCCGTTTGTTCGACAAGGAAGACAGTGTAGTCCAGCTGCGTACGTTGAAGTACTAGATGGACATGTACTTCGAAGCATTTCTATACAAATACAAATGCGTGTAATAGGATTAGGTAAATTATACAGTTACACGCCGTAAAATAATGTTTTTATCGTTGGTTACGTTGCGTATGAGCGAACGTTGCGTATGAAAACGCAACGGGAAGGACGAACGCGTAGGTGGGGTTCGGCGGCCGAAACGAGTACGTCGGTATACAGATAGCGCTGGAAACGCCATGCCAGCAAGTACCTTGCGGCTGAATTACAGATACGAGCTGAACGTCTGGCCGGTGTCGGGAGCATTAGCTTCGCGAATTCTTGGGCTTTTGTAGGAGTTTACGGCACTTCATGGCCGTACTGAAATAAAGTAGGCATCCTATTGGCTCAATGCGAATTAAAGCAAAGCGGTATTAGAGAATCGGATGCCTTATGTCGTATTGGCGGTGTGCGCCTAAAGCGGTATTCTTAAACCCGAGCACGCCATTATGTATACGACAACAACATTGATACAAGGAATCCTCTTCCGCATTTGCCAGTTCCCCAGATTGACACCCCGGTCATTCAGTATGGTTTCTTTTTGTACGTAATCGGCGGCAACGAGAACACGGAGCATATTGCCGGAGAAGATAACGCGTGAATAGAACTATGACAAATTAGCAAGAAAGTGACTGAACACATTTTTACGTAATGTTACTACTTCACAGATCATTTTACAAGAAATGTGTTGGCACTTTCCGCATGATACACGTAGTGTCACTTTTGTGTAAGATTTCTAGCAACACGGTACCAAAAAACAATGAATTCTCCATTATTAGTTAACACGGGGCAGAAGTCGAATCTCATTTCAAAAGTTCCTTGAACTGCTCTTGCAACGTGCGGTTTTTCTGCTGCTCAGGGGCCATTTCGGCAATGACCTCCTCGCGAAGGCGCAATACTTGCAGAATGAAGTCGGCTTTTTCTTGTTGTACTTTGGTTTTCCCTGGCGATTGCTGGATGCGCGGCGGAGAATTCCGTGTTCGCGGCTAAAAAAATGGCCTGTTACATGACAATGTAGTAAAATGCTTGCGGTATGTACACAGCGGTTAAACCATGATACACATTAAACCATGCCACAGATTAGACCTTTACGAAGACGTAAATCACACAAAGAGTCATCCAATACAGCACACGGCGTTCGAACGCAGCAAGATGTACACAAGACGTACACTGAAACACTAGTACTTCGTATACGTAGAGGCTAGCAAACAGCCATCTTAAACTGGTTGAAATACTCATCACGGAAGCAAGGTTTCACTTTTTACGAGAAAGTTTTACTTCAGGACGATTAGATCCAGTATGGCTTCCATTGCGATACGGGAATACTACTTAACATACCGACTGCTTTGCACTGTCATTGTCGACGGTTGGGTGGAGACCTTGTCGATCCCAAATAGCCGGATAGGGCACTGTACCGGACCCTTTTCTCGCACCTTCCGAACCTCCCGATTGACTCTGGCCTTCGTTGCGGCCGTCCCGGTATGAAGTGGCGCCGTCTCTATTAAACTGGTTTCCCTGGTTATTCCGATTACGCCCCGATCGATCCCGCTCGTATCCTCCTTGATCCCAATGTTTTTTAAGGCGATCCGGATGCACATGCACAGAAGTCCGATAGAGGTTCGTTGGTGGAGAGACATGCGCCGGCGGGGACGGAATAGCAGATGTACGTTGGAATGGATCAAGACGCAATCCCATAAGTGAGACACGGACGGGTGGAGTGATGGGCCGCGAGAGCAGTGGTGTGCGAATAGGATCTTCCAGGTGTCGAACAACACCTGTTGGTATGGCTTCAAGGAATACAGGTGAGAGAACCCCTTGATTAACCGGTGCTTCCTGGAAAAGACACAAAAACTGATCTGTTAACATCTGCAAGCACAGGCTATGCACAGCGAGCTCCCATTTTTGTTTCTAGATTTTCATTCCGGCCTTGTGCAGCAGCGTATGAACTGCCGTGACAAATATATTCGAAACGAACTGCAGAGGTATTTCAACCGTACCGCTCTGTATTCTGTAGTGGTGCACTGTCTTCGAAAGAAGGTCAACTGCGGGGTGTTCCCCACACTACCAACAATTCTCGTAGTCGCTTGCATGGGATGACGCGCCTTTCTGCACTGACTCTAAATACACCAAAGAATCACGCTTATCACAAAGCTCCGCGAACCGAAAGGCAAACAAAAAAGGAATACCGATGTCGCTGATGAAGAAGGTATCTGAAGCGACCGCGGGATCGTTACCCTAGCTTCACGTTCTAAAAGAATTGAAACTTTCATTGATGCACATTCACTTGATCTGAGCAGCTATTTATACGTACCGGCGCGCTTCAGCTTCCTCTTCTCTTCCTTGCGCCGTAGATGCTTCTTCTTTCTGTTCTGCAGGTATTCTGGATTAGCTTTTTTCGCTGCCTTTCTTGCCATCTTCTTCTCAATTTCGGTCTGTAGCATTTCATCGTCGACCTCCGCTGAATTAACGCAATTAATTATTAGCTGAACGACCTTTAACAGATTACGATTACCTCTAACATCATTTCCTCCGATCTCTTCAGTTAACTCCACTTTGATGTACTGCTCCCCGTGGATGTCATAGTGTACCAAATCGTGCACTGAAATATGGAAACACATGCAAAATTCTGACATATGTAGAGCGAGAAATCCCAAGGAAGGGTGCATTTTCGCAAATCCTTAATCTTACTGTCATTCATCCTGAAAGAGGTGCATGAGGGGCGCATTTCGTCCTCGGCTGGCCATGGGCTCGTGCGCATACTAAAGTTGCAAGTCAAATACAGATTTCAGTAAGTGGTAAGTACCGTGTTGTACTTAAGTAACGCTCGCAATCCAGCCATAGCGCTGCGTGTGCAGTACATGAGGTTTATCAATTTACTGAAACGGTACGCGCGACACTCAAAACAATCCTGCCACGGTGAAATGGTGCAATGAAAAATTCTCGTTAACAAATTATCTTGACGATGAAGGTTCTCGTTAACAAATTATCGGACGCACCTGTTGGCAGTGTCTCGGCTGGTCGTGTGAAATGGCTCCGACGGCTCCGTTTTGACGAACATATACAGCATTTCATCCTTTACTTCCTCCTTCATTTCCTCTTCGGTGATGTTGGCCTGGATAACGGCGTCTAGGAGATCCTCGGAAGACTCGGCCAGACTGTCCTTGTTGGCCATGTTCGAAATGGTGACCGCCGAGGCTGATAAGGTTACAATAGGCGTCAGCTCAAACGCTTGTATCAATCTTTGCAATATTTTTGTCAAGTTGTAAAGGAAGAAGATGTTATCTTTTAAAAGTCAAAAATACAGCAGCAGTTTTGTGGGGTCTGTGAGGTTAGGAAATTGCTGTACTGATAGACTGCACATTGACTACCACAGATAATTCTTTTGAATAAAGGTAAGAATAGACGCGACAGCAAACTGCAGTTGACTTCACTCAGCGTTTACGGTAGTTTTAAATTGTTGCCCATGAAACATGAGATCCGGTTGTTTTGCGTATATACAGCACAGCGCAATTTGCACTTTCTGAACATCCGGATTAAGGATTTCCCTCTGTTAGAGACAGTAACAGACTGATTCGTATGGTTGGAATTACGAAATTTCGTACTCTGTAAATACACTACCATTTTGTTGGCTTTCAGTCTGCGCTGTTCCCTGCTTCTCAAAACTAAAGCTCAAACTAAGAAAGGCCGAAAGTAGATTTGCATGAGTACGAGGATTTTGGATCGGCGGTAAACTGAACGAGTTGCCGGGCAACTCGCATCGACAAACTCGCTGCCGGTAGATTCAGGAGATTGTTAATTGCACCAAGCAGACGAAAAAGTGACCCTCCGTTCATATTAATTGTAACTTTATTCATGTTTGTTTGTTTAACTAATAGTCTTGTTATTAGTCTACAAACATTGGAAACATCTCTCTAATTGGTCCACTTTGGAAAAATAATACTTACAGTCATAATTCATAAAAGTCGTCCGCAATAGAATTCACTCATTGACCAGTATAGATTATGAAGTATGCTGATATCCGTAGTTCCAATGCGAGCGTATTCGAAGTGAGCGAAATAAAAACACGGTAAAGAGTGGTAGCATAACGACGTTCGAAAAGAAAAGCTTAAAGTCAACGTTCAACCCTATTCAAAGATAGTCCAGGAATTCAGCGTCGTGTCGTACGCCCCAGACCCGCTTGCCGTGTCTCCTTTCCCATCATGTCTTCCCGCATCCACTTGCCCGCCGTGCACGATGATACGGCCATGCTGAACTCTGGCTTTATGTTTGTATCGCGGAACATTAAGATCGGCGATCCGCTCCCACTGGCATCCCTCCTCTTCCCGATCAGCCGTGAACACTGCCAAGTCCAAACGGTAGCAATGATGAGCATTTCCACTACCACGGTACTCATAATCCAGCGGCTGGTACTCGTTTCCTCCAATGATATACAAGAAGGAGCCATTCTAAATGATTGCACTGCCGGTGCGAGACAATGGTAAACAGGGGAGATCCTTCCATTCATTAGTCGCAATGTCATACAGTGCAATTGTGTTGGCCAAGTTTGCCGTATTTCCCTGATCGTACATGTACACAAGGGACTGCCAGTACGAAACAAAGCAACCGATTTTGGCACCGCCTTCCAGTTTTACGAGGCACAGTCTGTATCTGTAAAGCACAGAAACGTCCTAGGAAAAGCCGCATTAGGAAAACGTTTAGTTATATCACATAAACTCTTCTTTGGTATCACTCGCTGGCATCGTACTAGATTACACGTAATGTAAGGGCCAGTGACGTAAACCACAACCAGCCGACTCCAGACTAATGTACCGATACGCAGTCTGTATATGCTTCCACTCTTATCTTTCTCATGAATCTCTTCTAAACATGCGGTTAAGGTGACAAATACTATAAGCTGAAAGTGGAATCTAGCTTACTCGGCTTGGGGGTCATCTTCATCCGCGCATTCTGTGTAGATCTCGCACAAGTCCTTGCACTCTTTGTTCTTCATATCAATCCGAAAGAAGGAAGGATTCTTCTCTGCCTTCTCAACACAGTAAAGCAAATTTCCGATGATAATGCCGGCGCAGGCACCCACTTCTTCCAGCACTCCACCATCTGTCGACAATGCAAAAAGTGCTGTCCTAACCCAGATTAAAAAGAGTACCTTCTACAGTGTCGGAATACGTTTCTGTAGATCGACAATGTTGCTTCCATTCTTACCGGGGATTTCATCACCATCGGCGTTGACAGTTCTCTTCGGCATTTCAGTGGGCTTTTGAGACTGGCTAGATATGGACTGGATCAAATGTTCGGTAGAATCGTCCCATACTACTTCAGCTAAAACTCGCTGTAATGCTTGCTCTTCCTTCCGGGTTTTGGGATCGTGCTCGCACCATATTTTGACAGCCTACAAAATGCATTTTTAACTGATGCGTTATTACATGGCAGACTGATTTCCCGTATCGTTACTTTTCCAAGTACTGTACTTCACGATAAGTTTCGTGAAAACTGTTTATCCAAGAAACTGATACATCAGCAGCACAAAGTGAATTGAAACAGCGGACACTCAGGACAGACTGTGGCTTCTGAACGCAGTTAACCACCCAATTAGCAAAGCTTAAGCCATCGGTTAAGGAAAACTATACTCGAACTTCCGATAAAAAAGTACACAGGAGTCGTGGCTGAGAAAACATTCTTTCGTACCTTACAAACGTCCACTTCATTTAACGCGTCGTCGGAGATCAATGTGACCAGTTCGTCGACAGCAAGATCCAGAAACTCGCTGGACTGGCTGGCACTTTGCATCTTCACTGAAATCCTTACCACAGCCAGTGCCGTGACCTTGTCGATGGCATACGCACGTCCATTACGCCAAAAGCGAAACAGTTCATCTATCGCCAATGTCGGCAGCATTTCCCGGAAGGCTTTGAAGCACTTTTCCTCGATCTGCTCCACTTGGAAGTGTCTGGAGAGGACAGAACAATCCCACAAATTTGCAGCAGTGATAACCAGCTTCACAGTACTGCTGGCGAAGGTGTTCAGCATCCCCAAAAAACAATCCACCTTCTGACGGGGAATCAAAGACACGGCTTCCAAGTCGTTATCGGCATGGAGCCTGAGGAGGGATGCAAAGTATGGCGAGGTTTCAGTGAGCCTTTGCTTGTCCGCCACGATTACCGTCTCGCCGACGGATATTTTAATTTTGCCGGAAGTGAGCTTGGGTCTTTTTGCCACAGACTCCATCGTCGCAGATTTACGTTTGGATTCCTGAAAGATTGAAAGAAAGCGTAAAAAGAGAGTACTAAAGGGTCGAGAAGTCACGAAAACTGATCTCCGTGCTGACACTGCCAATTTCAACATTTACCTTTGTTTCCTCCATATCGGATTCTCTTCCAACTCCTGGATTATTGCAAATCTGTCATCCGCGAAGAACTTTCTATCACTTAGAAAACTATGCAATTGCAGGCGAAAGAAACTGGCGGTTTGCACACGATATACAACTGAAACACGTTTTGCCAAGCTTGCTTTTGTATCAGACCTGCTAAACCTGCTTTGTCCTGAACTGGCTGATAAATAAAGAGATGCCAAAGGGTCAGCTACAAGTACTGGATCAATAATAGTGTAATGTGAGTTCCAGCACAAGCCGTTTGCCACCAGTACCATTGACCTCAATCAGTCAGGCAGTCAGCCACGCCCCTTTTCTTGCGCAAAAATGGCTGTGCGTATCCTCGGCGTAAAACTGCCGTCTACCATGTAAATATCATGTTCCAACAAGACGGCTGCATTTAGGACTACACCACAGACTGAACTACATTTTCTGACTGATTGGAAAATTGATATTTTCCACTGTTCCCGCGAAGTTTTTCGGTTTCAGTTTTAAGTTTTGAACTTGATCATTATCACTGGAACCACTTGGCGAAGCAGGTTCTGATATCGAAGCAGCGAAGGAACCAAGCGAAAGCATCGCCATGGTACGCAAATTTCCCTGCACTGATGTGATATGATTTGTTGTCTAACATTAACTTTTCTGAACTACTGCAGGAACAAAAGTACGAGTTATCGGCAAAGGAGACTACGTTTGGCGTTGAAATACCAAATATCGGTCCTCCCAAAATCAGATTATCCATTGAGGACACAGTATTCGTCGCCGACAAACACGGACTTATCGAGAAGTCACCGTTTTTCGCCTCCCTTCTGAAATTCCACACCGATGATAATCTAGATGTCGTCTCCTTGGTACCTCCCAAAAACGTAGATTTTGACAGTTTTCTGGCCGTGCTGTACAGTCTGTCTAATCCGAAGGTCAAACTCGATATCTGCGAGGCAAACTTATGGGACTTTTTCGTTGTCGCTAAGCATTTCCAGCTGGACCAGCTTGAAGAAGAATGTTATACTGCGCTACGGAAAGTCTTGTTGAAGTCAGAAATGGACGAACTCTGTCAAATGTGGCAAAAGGCGAATGCGTGTGCCTTTGGGGAAATTACAGCTTTTGCTGTATCAGGCATCTCTCTCCAAATGGGAAGTGCCAGCCAGTCTACTGAGTTTTTAGATTTATCTGCCGACGAACTGGTCGCACTGGTGTCCGATGATGGGTTCTGGCCGTTAACGAAGGAACATATTTTCAAGGTGAGCTAACGGGTAACCGCTACGCGCCGATTTTCATCAGTTATTTTTGCGTATCGTCCTTACATTGCTAGTATCAAGGGCGACAAGAAAGCGACGACGCTAAGTGTCGACACGTAAGCGGATATTGCCGTATCTGTGGATCGTAGTGTTTAAACCTGCGCAATCTTTTTTTAAAATCTCGTACTGAAACTAAATGATTGTGTATTTAAGTCTTAATTTTCTGCACCGAAGAAAGATAAAGCACTTCGACAATTGTTATTTCGTTTTATTATTTACTTCAACAATAAAATATTTCGACAATAAGAGCCATATGATTGAAAGAACTCGGCATTTGTGATTGTGGCGAGCTTTACTGTATATGCTTTACATCCGCTTTACTGTAGGCTGTCGATGCTTGGTACGAACACGATCCGCAGAACCGGAAAAATCCTGATGTGTTAAAGCCAAAGTTGACTGAATTTCTACGCGATGGCTCGCCGAACGATATCCTCGAGTCCTTGGTCAACCAGTCAGCAGAGTCGGAAATGGCGGCGACCAGTGATTCAGGTGAGAACAGAGCGAACATAAGCAATGCGATAGCTTTCTGGAAAGGTTCAGGAGCTGGTTTCTGTTTGATGTATTAGACTGGATTGATGAAGCTGGCGAAGGTGGTTCGGGTGATGCCGTCATTGTCGGAAATTATCTGTACTGTACTGAGGTGGAAGAATTAGGTGATCGTTACTGCATAGACACATCCGGGCTGCATTTCTGTCGGATTGATCAGCGAACGCAAAAGCGCACGAGGCTAGATTGGAGAGACGACTCCGATCCATTCGACTCAGACTGTGATGAGTGATCCCCCCAAGTGAGTAGAGTTTGCTTGTTGAGCAGTCGATAATGCTTGTGCGCCACTAATACACAGGTTGATAGTTTATCAACAAAACTGGGAGAAAAACAAAACACTAAGGAGCATAATGACCAGTACGGCTTTCCATCATACAAAAACTGTTTCACTCGGTTCTGTGATGTTTTCTTGCAGATGCCGGTTGTTCAACGTGCAACTATCGGGCAATGACAAAGTCGGATGCTTTATTTCGTGCTGGAGCTGCACAGAAGGAAGTGGCGGCCACGGGAGAAATTTGGGTAAAGCCATGTTCCTTGAACTGCGTCACGCCATTGAGTTATACGACATTGACACTGGCACATGGAATTTTCTTCCGGGCTTGCGGTTTCCCCGGATCGACACAGCGGTGATCCAGTGTGGTTCCTTTTTGTATGTAATCGGCGGCCTTGAGGTGAAGGAGGATATGGGTGGAGAGGGTAATGAAGACCGCTGCTACCGATTGGATCTTACAAAGTTGACGACTGGTCGCCGGGAGGGTGAATTGGCTGGTAAATGGGAGAGAATCGCCGATCTGAATATGTCGCGAACTGGCCACTCTGCCAGCATTCTGAATGGTCGCGTTATCGTCTATGGAGGTGAAACCGACGCGAGCGGCGATGATTCATGGATTAGCTGCAAAGAAGCGTACGACACGACACTGAATATCTGGACTATCTTTGAATGATGTACGGTAGCGAAAAAAGGCTCTGTTTCTTTCACTCTTCGGTTAAAAAGCGTCCGAAAGGAAATTTGTCATGGCATACATATTTCCGCATAATACGTACATATGTCTGCGCTATAATTTCCTCTCTAATGTGTTGCTGTTGCTTTTTGTGCGTGTTATACAGTGTGCCATCATGTTTGTAATTTTCCCGTTTTCTGGTACTGAAATATTGTTTATTGGAAAGCTTTTACTTTCGGTACTTCTACCGTTTTTTAGCACTGTCTACAATCCAATTAAACCAGATAGCAAGTTTGCAGCAAATCTGTAAGGCAGGGACGAAATCCGATAGCTCATACGTACTGTGCATTCTTTGCACCATATGTGCGAAACAAACAACGATGTTCTGGACGTATGTCAACAAAAGGCGCACAATACTTCGAGCAGTATAGTTTCAGTATATTACTTCAATATAGTAATAATAATTCAAAATAGTTTCAGAAATATGTATATACATGCAAGTATGGAAGTACTGTATATATGTTTATACGTACGAAACTAACCACGAATGGCGAGTTGACGTCAGACAACCGGAAAAACCCGGCTCGCGAATGCTTGGCTTTTCCGTTTCAGAATTCAGGAGTCCGTCAAACAGCTGATAAACACGCAGTATTTCCGGTCAAACAGATTATCCATGCTGACAATGAGAAACATCATCAAAAGCGAAGTGAACCGGCACGTTTTATAAGATTCCGCGGAAGCATTTAGCACTATCCCACCAGCCAATGACGTACAAGCGTGCTTCTGCAGGACAGGTGAAACGTGTTTCAACTGGTTCATTATGGATGCCATATGATGGGGGCACGTGTGCAAACCTGCCTTTCTTTTTCTTCGCGCCTTCATTTCGTTCTAAGTTCTTCGATTAATTTGCACCGAACGGCAGAATTTTAGCACTAACTTTACTGTCATCTCAGATACTGAAGTACTGGTAGTAGAAGGAAGAAAACTGACGAGTCCCAGGGAATCCAAGATGGAGGAAAAGAAGGCAAATCCTGGCGAAGCCATCCACGTAAGTAGGCAGAAACGTTTTTATTTCTGGGTTATTCTAGTCCCAAGCTAATAAACTTGAACGTTTACAGACACCAGAACACGAATCTGCGTTGGAGGGATCTATGAGCACCAAGCCAAACTTCTCTCACAGCAAAGTTAAGCTATCCATCGGTGACAATCTGATCGCGGCCGACAAGCAAGGACTCATCGAAACGTCGCCGTATTTCGCAACGCTCCTCGGATTCCACGCTGATGATACTATTGTCTCCTTGGTCCCTCCCGAGAACGTAAATATGGACAGTTTTCTTGCCGTGCTGTACAGCCTGGCTAATGCGAAGGTCAAGCTTGATATCTCCGCAACAAACTTGTGGGACTTTATCGTTATCGCAAAGTACCTCCAGCTGGACCAGCTTGTAGAAGAATGCTGTGCGGCGCTGCAGAAACTTCTGCTAAAGCTGGGAATGGACGAACTCCTTCAAATGTGGCGAAAGGCGCATGCGTGTGCCTTTAGGAAGGTTGCGGCTGTAGTGTTAGCAGGCATCTCGCTTAGACTGGGAGGTGTCAGCCAGTCCAATGTGTTTCTGGATTTCGCTGCCGAAGAATTGGTCGCACTGATATCGGATGATGGGTTCTTGCCGTTAACCAAGAAACATGTTATCAAGGTGAATACGTACGCTAATGGGTCACTGCTCCGTTTCGATTTTATTCAGTAATCTTTGCTTGTGCATCAGTTCACTGCTATGGAGTAGCAAATTAGCAACGTCGAGTCCCGTCGGCGACAGAAAACGCAATATAAGCGGATATTGCCGTAGATCTAATCTTAAATCCGCACAGTCTTTGTCACAATTTCGTAATTACTGAAATGCTTCTGTGCTGTAAGTCGTTACTTTCTGCACTTCGACAAAAAGATGTTTCACTACTTACTTCGGCAATAAGAGCTCTATGACCGTCAGAAAGCATCTGAAATTGCGCCGAGCATATATTTACATATCGTAGGCTGTCGATGCTTGGTACGACTACGAACACGATCCAAAGAGTCGGAAAGAGCCTGATGTCTTAAAGTCGATGATAGCTGAAATTCTGCGCAATGGCTCGCCTAACGATATCCTTGAGTCCTTGGTCAACCAGTCAGCCGAGGAAATCGCGCCAGCGAACAAGGATTTTGGTAAGAATAAAACGAAACATAATCTGGGGGAGGTTCCTCAGCTTCTTTGTGTTCAAAATAATAGATCGGAATTCCCGTGACGAAGATGATACCTCTGATGTCCTCATTGTCGGAAATTATCTTTACTGCACTGAGACCACAGAATCATACGATCGTTACAAAATGCAAACGTCCAGACTGCATTTCTGCCGGATTAATCAGATGACACAAGAGAGGATGAGGCTGGATTGGATGGGAGGAGACAAGTCAGAACCATTCGATTCAGACTGTAATCCCCCCAAGTGAGTCTTGTTCAGTATTCCATGATGTTTGTGCACTAGCAGCACTACTACTCAATACACAGGTTGATAGTTTATCAAAAAACTTCACTGACTTCTACGACGCTTTCCTTGCAGATGCCGCTTGTTCAACGTGAAACTATCGGGTCATGACAAGATCGGATGCTTTATTTCGTGCTGGAGTTGTACAGAAGAACGTGGCGGAAGAATTTTGTGGAAAACCAGTATCCTTGAACTCGCGAACACCATCGAGTTATACGACATTAACACTGGCACATGGAGCTATCTTCGAGGCTTGCCGATTCCCCGCATCGACACCGCGGTGATCCAGTGTGGTTCGTTTTTGTACGTAATCGGCGGTACCGAGGTTAAGGAGTCTATGGGTGGAGAGGATAACGCCGATCACTGCTACCGTTTGGATCTGACCAAGTTGACGGCTAGACCACACTTTGAGGATGAATTGCAGGGGAAGCGGGAGCGCATCGCCGATCTGAATAGGCCGCGAACTGGTCACTCTGCCAGAATTCAATATGGTCGGGTCGTCGTATATGGAGGGCAGACGGAAGCGAAAGACGGTGATTCGGGCGATGATTCAGACGATGATTCAGACGATGATTCAAACGATGATTCAGGCGATGAGTCAAGCGATGATTCGGAACCGCGGAGTATCTGTTTAGAGGCGTACGACACGACACTCAATGTCTGGACGACCTTTGAATGAAGTACGGTAGCGAAGAAATGACTCTTTTCCCTCTATTATTTTGTTGTGAAGCTTCTGAGACAAACCTTAACTGGTGTGTATGTTTCCGTATGAATGTCTACAGCATCCTCTGTGTTGTCGTACTTATTCTTTTTGTCGGTGTCTTTTCTCGTGGTATACATACCAGGGAGCAATTTCCAGTTTCCTCGTGTTGTGTCGATGGCGCTTTTATTTTTTTGCCGTTAGTTTTGTCGACAACTGATTAACAGTACCTTAGCTCAGCATCATCATTAAGCGAATAAAATCATCATCACCAGACAACAAGCTTGCAGCATGTCTGTAACACGGACAAAAGCCGATACATACTAAATACGTAATGTGCATTCTTTGCACCACATGTTCGCAAAACAAAAACCGAAATTCTGCAAGGATGTCAGCAATAAACCAAAACAAGCATTTAATATAGGAGAGTAGTTGGACAACTGTTCAGTAGGCTACTCACTTTGGAACTCATTTTTTTGAACAACTTGTATGACTTTCGCACTCTTACACTGGAACTACGTGCTGGATCGAGTAACGTTGAGTGCAATAGGTTAAGTGGCACTGACCGCTGTTATCTAGCGTAGAAGGACACTTTTTCTCTTTTTCTTGCATTCTTTCCTTGTGAGACAAATCTCAAGTGATATACATGTTTCTGTGTAAATACATGTACATATACAGCATACTGTTTCTTGGGCTACTTTTTATTTTCGAAGCTGTATTTTTTAGTGTTATACAGTGTGGTGTCGCGCGTGCAATTTTCCGTTTTTTTGTGATGTATTCATTTGGCTAAACCCACATTCATTTTTGGTACGTGCTACTGTTTTTATTTTATCTCCCAGCTGATTAAATCAGCCAGCAAACTTGTATATACAGCAGCAAGTGTATAAAACAGGGAATAAAACCGATACCACAAACGTACTGTGTATTTGTTATACCTACTTTCTGGGAATATGCTAACAGCTTGTACGAAGTTTCTAATCCGGTAGTACGGTCCCTTTACGTATATGACTCTCGTATAGAGCCTCATGTCGGTACTGTGGAACACTAATGCAATGGTTAGCTACGATTTTCACGGCGGATTTTGCGGAACTAGCGTTGATCCAAAAGCCCACCTACTCCTACTTTATAAGGTGAGCCCCCGCCCCCGGCATTTTCCATGAGCAATCAGCCAATGAGGTGCAGAATATTAGCACACTTCTCCAGATCAGATGGAGCGCGTTTCGACTGGTTCATTGTGGATGGCACATGACGGCTGTACGTGTGCAGAAACCGCTTCTAGTTTTCTTCGCGCCGTCGTTTCTTCTATCAGTTTCGAAGTTCTCTGACACTAGATCTACAGAAGTGGTACAAGCAAATCAAGTGGTACAAACAGGGGTGTTCGGTGTTCTTAAAAGATCCGATATGGAGGAAAAGAAGGCAAACCCTGGTGGAATCATCCGAGTAAGCATGTAGTAACGTTCTCGCTTCTTGGCCTTACTCAAGCTGACAAACTTTTCCGTTTTTAGACATCGAAAAGTGAACCCGCGTTGGAATCTATGACAACGAAACCAAGCCTCTCTCCCGGCAAAATTAAGCTATCCGTGGGCAACAATCTGATCGAGGCCGACAGACAAGGACTCGCCAAAACATCTCCGTATTTCGCCTCGCTCCTCCAATTCCACGCCGATGATAATCTTGATGTTGTTTCATTGGTTCCTCCCGAGAACGTCAATATGAACAGCTTTCTGGCCGTGCTGCACAGCCTGTCAAATGAGGAGGTCAAACTGGATATCTGCGTTAAAAACTTGTGGAATTTTATCGTTATCGCCAAGTATTTCCAGCTGGATCAGTTTGAAGAAGAATGCTGTACTGCGATGCGCAAAGTCTTGTTAAAGTCAGGAATGGACGAACTCTGTCAAATGTGGCGAAAGGCGCATGCGTGTGCCTTTCAGAAGGTTACAGCTGTTGCTGTCTTAGGCATCTCGCTCAGAATGGGAAGTGTCAGCCAGTCCACTGAGTTTCTAGATTTCTCTGCTGAAGAATTGGTCGCGCTGATGTCGGATGATGGATTCTTGCCACTAACGAAGGAACATGTTTTCAAGGTGAATACGTTAGTAACGAGCCACTGCTCCATTTCGATTTTCTTTAGTTAATTGTTAGTAATTTTACTTTTAGGATGGGTAGTTTTGGTTCTGATTTTAGTATTTCTACACAAAGTTAAATGATTTATTAATTTATCGACTATACGTAGTTTGTTAAGGGGAATTTCCGGTTAAATCGATGGGTCTGCAGTTGATGTTGCCAGTGCATGGATGTAGACAACAGACAACACCCATACAATGGTTTAGAAAGTGAAAAGTGCACTCTGTTGCGCAAAACCTCTGATTTGACCGGAGTCTAGCCTTAATTTTTGCATATCATTGGTTGATTGCCAGTATCAACGTCGCAGAAACCAATAGAAAACGGGATATTGCAATAGACCGAATTGTTAAATCTGCACAATCTGTTTTCAAATCTCGTATTGAAAGGAGATAATTCTGGCAGTAAGTTTTAACTCTCTGCACTGAATAGAGCATGTAAGAACTTGCGACAATAAGATGTTTCATGAAGAATACGATTAACAGTTATAGCATTTTTATTAGCAAAAGCTAAGATGATTCACAAAAGGTATACGTTTCATTATTTGCTTCGACAATAAGAGCTTATGCATATCGGTAAGGTACTGTAGGCTGTCGATGCTTGGTACGAACACGATCCGAAGAGCCGGAAAGAGCCTGATGTTTTAAAGTCTATGATAACGGAAATTGTACACGATGGCTCTCCGAGCGATATCCTCGAGTCCTTGGTCAACCAGTCAGCAGCTGCGGAAATGGCGCCAGCGAACAAGGATTTAGGTAAGAATAAAAGGAAACAATGTCATAATCAATGCGATACAGCTTTTGGTGTTGGTTCCTCAGCTGGTTTCTGTTTGATCTAATACATAGAGTTGAATCCACGTCATGAAGGCAGTACCGGGGATGTCATCATTGCCGGAAATTATCTTTACTGTACTGAGACCACAAAAAAACACGGTTCTTATGAGACGTCCAGGCTGCATTTCTGTCGGATTGATCAGAGCACGCAAGAAAGCACGAGGCTGGATTGGATGGGAGGAGATGCCTGGATACCATTCGACTCAGACTGCCATCCGCCCAAGTGAGCCGAGTTTTGCATGTTCAGTAGTCGATAATGCTTGCGCAAAACTAACACATACAGTAGGTGCTTGAGTGGTTTTTCGCCCCCAAGGAGATTATGTAATTCGTTTCATCTGTGTGGTTTTTGAACTGTCATTTCATTGTTCTCATCAGTCATCACTCATGTATTGTTGTTTTAACGCATGTCATAGTTTGGTACAGCAATAAACCCATACATAGGTTGATAGTTTATCAAAAATCTTGGAGAAAAATAAAACTCTAGGGAACGCGGACGTCCAACATAAAAGTTCCTTCACTGGCATTTGTGATGTTTTTCTTGCAGATGCCGCTTGTTCAACGTGAAACTATCGGGAAGTGACAGAATCGGATGCCTCATTTCGTGCTGGAGCTGCGTAGAAGAAAGTGGTGGGAGAATTTACTGGAAAGCCAGTATCCTTGACCTCTTTAACCACATCGAGTAATACGACACTAACACTGGCACATGGAATTATCTTCGGGGTTTTCCGATTCCCCGCACCGACACCGCGGTGATCCAGTGTGGTTCGTTTTTGTACGTAATCGGCGGCACCGAGGCGGTGTCTCTGGAAGGAGAGGATAACGCCGGTCACTGCTACCGTTTGGATCTGACCAAGTTGACGGCTAGGCCACAGTTCGAGGATGAATTGCATGGGGAGTGGGAGCGCATCGCCGATCTGAATATGCCGCGAAAGGGCCACTCTGCCCGAATTCAATATGGTCGCATCGTTGTATATGGAGGTGAGACCGAGGAGAAAGTGGATTACTACAGCCGTTTCGTAAAGGCAATCTGCTCGGAGGCATACGACACTACATTGAATATCTGGACTACGTTGAATGAAGTACGGTACCAAAGAATGACTGCTTCTTCCATTCTGTGAGAAAGCTTCTGAGACAAATCTTAACTGATAAACCGTATCGATGCGTACTTACATATACAGCATCCTCTCGGTTTTGTTGCTTTTTCTTTCCATCGGTATTCTTTGTGGTGTTATTCATGGTGCGTGTAATTTTTTTGTTTTCTCGTATTGCAGTAGTTGTATTCATCGGTCTAAACTCGCTTTTATTTTCGCTACTTCTGCCTCTCGTTAGTTTTATCCACAATTGATTAAACCAGCCAGCTGGTCTATAAGAATGAGACTGAAACCGTTATCGCATACGTACTGTGCATTTTTTGCATCAGATATGCGAATTTCTGGACAACCCAACACAAGTCATGTGTCACAAGAGAAACCAAAAATATGAGTAACAACTGTTCAATAAGCTAACCAACTTTTCTTCTTCCCTTTCTCCAGAAAGTTCAGGAAGTCACTTTCTTCGGAAAGTTTTACGAACTTCCCACTCTTACTCGAACTGTACACTTGAGTAGCAGGTCAAGTACCGCCAACAGCTACAATCGGTCAAGTTGTAAAAGGTCATCCAGCACGGACAGCTGCTGTCTTTTTCCGCGCATGCTGTTTGCGGTACTTTTTCGGTGCATTCGGTGGCTTACCGACATCGACGAGAAGCCATGTGTACAGTGGTCGGCGTTCTTTTGCTATTAATGTGTAATTCAAACTTGACAAGCCATCTGTAAGAAAGCGTTCATGCCCGGTATTGACAAGTTTGAATCGCTGAGGGTTTATCGGGTTTCCTTCATCCGGTCCATGTGATGCCATGGTATAGCGGCCGACAGACAAAGGAGTAAAAGAAATATTGCCGAATTTGTGCTGAACTCGATATCCCATATCGTCATCTTCCCCACCTAAAGAACCATGTTGCAGCCATTTGTGACACAATTAACTGCAGCTTGAAATACGAAGTGCAGTCAATACAAAACTGTAAAATTTATGGCACTTTTGCATCATCATTGCATTCTAAATATGTACTTATTCTGTCTCGAAAAAGGCGCTTTTAGATGCTGACGTACCCCATCCCCAGTATAAGTTTGGGTATCCATTGACATCGGCAAAATGCTTCGCAGAAAAGGAGACTGCTGCGCCAAAGTATATCGCAAGCGTCTCTCGCAACGGGTGATAGTTGTACTTGTTCATTGCGGCCACTAGCAGTGTCGGGGTCTCACGGCAAGAGTAGGAGTTTCGGTCGGTTTCGGGATAAACGTCCACATCATGGAATACAAAACACTGGAAGCTTCCCGCATCAATGGATTCAACATAGCCGGCATTAAAAAGGATACCTGCACAGGAAATGAATGTTTATCCATATAGACATGTCCGAGTAAAAAAACATAAAAAAACAACACTGCAGCTATCACCTGTATTGAAACATTCGTATTTCGACATCGGTAAGAGCGCTCAACGCGCAAGGCATCGTAGTGATCGTACCTTTATTGAAGACATTCTTTCCCGCTTGTTCGACAACGAAGACAGTGTAG
>JAQGAU010000459.1:0-27839 GCA_034698045.1 Paramacrobiotus richtersi
CACGTCCATTACGTTTCACAACTCTTAACATTAATATACACTGTAATATACATGCACGCCACCTGTAATCACTGTTCTCGAAAACTAAAAAATTCGATAAAAGATTTCAAATCTGGAATTTTTTCAAAAACTCTCCGTACTGCACACCCTTGACTAACTGTCTTTACACCTGAATTGATTTGGTTCTTATAAACTGAAACATAAAAATGTAGTTCAAAACCGTGGAAACTGAGACGTAGAAATGTATGAATCTAGAGATATGGCAACGCGTAATTACCATCTGCTAATTAATTTTACAATGCGAGTTCCGTTAATCTGGTAATTGACTTTACTGCTGCTGGAGGATAATAAAATGTTAATTTTGTTTAAAATTTTACAATCAATGTACGTTGCATATCTTCAAGTTTATTAATTAAGTATTATTATTTAATTATTATTTAATATTTAATTATTTAGTATTATTTAATTGTAACGACTATTAATTCTTTATTGTTTTTATTAGAACTTTATTTATTAATTACTAAAATTATTTATTGGAATTTCTTTAAAACGGCTTAAATGTTTATTAATTAGGTAATATTATTTTTTAACATTTATTATCTATTTATTTAATATTGGTACGTAAGTATTACAACTATTAATATTTAATTATTTTTATTAATAAAGTATTATTTCATTATTAAAATTAATATTAATTAGTGGAACTTGATTCATTAACTAGTAAAGTTATTCGTTAAATTTTGTTTAATCACATACTGGCTTAACTGATACAGCCTGAACTAGGCGCCCCTTAGCTAATTAACCGTATAAATTTAATTAACTCTAAAATGACATCTGTGAAAACTCTGTTATTCCAAAGCTGACCGCAGATTCATAGAATTAATTTGGCCTGTAATTAGCGACTGCCTATTTTGTAATTAACAGAGCATACTGCATCCTGTAATAATTAGTGATTATTAAGGCTTTTTTGGTTTACTAATCAGCGGTTGTTACTTAATTCCATATTGTCATTTAATTACTCTGAAGTAACTAGCAGATATCTAGACACTAATTAGCCGGTAATTAATTATGATTTCTTTTTAATTTTATAACTAATTCTATTTAGAATAACTAGAACTGAAAGGCACCTGCGGCAACCAATGGCGATGCATGATAATAACGGGACAGGTGCGATCACGCTAATTAAGGGTCAAATTAACGTTTTATTTACAGTCATTATGAATGCTATGCCGCAGATCACATTGCGTTTCGCATCATCAGTATGTTGCCGTAGCCCTCTTAAAATTTAAATGGACAGGCAAAGCCCTAATATTGACCCAAAATTACTGAATTAAAATCAGAAAGTATGTATGTAAGTTAGGCATTTCCATACCGAAGATTTCACTGCGCACCAATTCACATCAGTTTTTAACGCTCGCAAAATCAACAAGCTTGCTGAGTAATCTCCCGCGCCATGACTGGCTTGTTTTTTTCTCGATGCGCCAACGCTTGGAATTATCACGTCCGGGGTTTATCGCAAGCGGAAAAGTCTAACGTTTATAACTGAGCCCAAATATAGAGTGTGGAAGTTGAATATAATATATGTTTTCTTTTTTGCGGGTTTGGTCAAAAGTTGCAGCGAGAGCCGCATTTCACATGAACGTTACATTTGAAACCGCTGAAACATTTCGGACGGGGAACAAGTCAGGTGGACACCTTTCTCCTGCAACCCCGCTGAAACCGTCCGCCGGGCCGATATTCCGTCCGGCGTAACTTTTGCCTACTCAACATTTCTTGAGTCGGAACGTCTGCAGTCGTTGAGGCTACTTCCTGGACGCTAATTTCCGTGATTTCGGTAACCGACGACAAAGGCAAAGTCTAAGTCAAAGCTGGCAAGGCAAAGTGAACGGCAATGGTAAAGTCAAAACGGCAGAGGCAAAGTTGGCCGAGCCCTGCAAATTCTGGTTTAGAAATCACTGATTATTATACACCTTCGGTGCGACTTTTTACGTATTTCTTACCTTCTGAAGTACAGTGAAGTGTAGCCAGTTATTGTAATTTAGCCTCAGGATCTGGACGCAAATGATGCGGTGACCTATTCGATCGTTAATCGGTGCACCATCAGTAACACTTTCGAAATCAACCAGCCAAGGTACAAACTGTACGTTCAATCGTTTCCCGCCAAAAAAGTGAATGTTTCTCCTTCCGGTTCGAATTATATTTCGTGGTTTCAGCGGCATGATACACTGAAAAAGATTGTGGACCGGGAAGTAGACAAAAATCCGCCGCCCTTCGCAAAGAAACAGATTTCTTGTAAGTTGTGACCCACCGACGTCTTTGTAGCCGCTTGATTACTCTCTGTCGAGATCTATCCGAAATGACAACAGCACTTTGGTTTGTGTACAACAGTACGCCTGGCCTGTAAATGCTTATGCTCTCTGTAACTATTTGCAGTGAGGCGAGGTAGTCTTGCTCAGGTAGGACAAGTTAAAAACAAATGTTTGGCATTATCCCTATGAAATTAACTGGCCGTTTTTGTTGTTTGACAGCATCAGACGTTATCGTAACCTACATAAGTAAAACCAACTGACTCTGTAGCCTTTAGCAGAGCATATAATGCTTGCCTTTCAGGTTCCAGATTAAAAGTTTTCGTTAACGAGCCCTGCGATTGGACCATCCCTTGTGGTCAGTCCTTTCCTTATATCGGCACCGTATCGGCGATTGATGCCGATATTGGAATCAGTTCGAGTATCACCGCTCCAAACGTGTAATGAATATTTTGGCGTAATCAGTCTCATAATCACGGCACGCTGTAGTGTATGCTTCCTCACGTGCCCCGCTTTTTGCCACTCGTTTTACCACGGAATTTCCCACCGGACCAAGTTTTAACAGGACAGTCCATCGTGTTCATACATTCGCTCGTCGTGTACGCTTCCGATTTGAGATCGACGCAGCCGAAGCCGCTCGCTGGTAATTAAGAGAACAATGACTTGTTTACTCTATATCTGGATATAGAGTAAACAAGTCATTGTTCTCTTAATTACTAGCGAGCGGCTTCACCGCAGCAGTCCGCTTCTATTATGGTCCGTATCTTGGTGAACTGCATCCTTTTCAATCTGTTCATTTGTTTGGCATTGAGAGTGCTGAGGATTCCAGAAAATATTCCGGTTGAGAGAACCATTCCGCATATCTGGGTCTTCTGCTTTGAAAGTCATCAGTGTTCATACCAAGCAAGCAGCTTAGTGCCGTAAAGCCCGCGTCAGATATTTGTTAACCAATTTGCCGTTGTAAGCGGTCGCTTAGTCACCAACGGAATGTTCGATCGACAAAGTGGCGCTGCATCGTTCTTCTTGATTGTCAGTGTTAGCGACTAAATTAATACGTTTATTACATTGTAATTGATGGTCAACTGTACGAAGAGAAACATTTGTATAAGTGAAAGAAAAACTTTGCGAATTATTAGAGATGTTCTCGTAGGACCCCAGTGTACGCCGTTGCATCACGCCTGCCTCCAGCGTACCCTAGACATCGTCAAACTCATGGCTGATCTCCGACGGTCCGACCGGACGAATTCCGCAGCGCCGTCTCCATTAACGACAGCGAGAGCTGCACGCAGCTGCACCGTGCGGTTGTGCTGGACGACGCTCCCCTCGTTTAATTCCTTTTGCACAAGGTATGACAGTCTTTTGCAGTTTGTAGACAGCTAGCTCTACATCAAGCTTGATCTTAGGGCGCGCCCACGTATATTCTCAACGCGGAAGGCCGCAGTCTAGTGATCGTAGCGGCCGTACGGGAGTCGTGGAGCGCGGCCACCGTGATGCTGAAGTATGGCATCACTCTCTTTGTCTGCGATCCCGTTTTCCAGCGGACCACGGCCCACCATGCCTCCATGGTGGGCGCTAATCCGAGGGACTGCCCGTTGTTAATTGAACAAATGAAAGAGGTCAGTTTTCGATCGCCCATGCAGTAAATTATCGAGTGATATACTACAAGGCGAACAGCTCGGCAAAAGACCAAAGCTGCCATGTTCTGTTAACTTCCTTGAGCTGAGAGAAAAATCTTCAACTGAAACAGTATACTTTAAGCATAATTCTATTGTCGTTTGCAGGTTTCAAAGGCTTTGTCCGCTCGGCGAATTCGATCAGACACTCTAGTTTATTACAACTTATTTGTCAATATGCAGCATTCCGAATGGAGGAAACGCTTGGACGCACTAGAGAGTTTTGGCTGCACCGCACTGCAGTACGCCGCAAGATACGGGCATGTTGCCATGTTCAACGGTTTGCTGCAGATCGGCGCCAGCATTGACGTCCTAAACGTCAAGGTCAAGACTGTTTTACACTACGCCGCAAACTACACTTTTTTGCACAACTTCAACCAGAATTCGTTTATACTGAAACGAAGCACTTCCTAGATACGGCCAGCTGGAGTTGGTCAAGACGCTGTTGAGTCACCCCATTGGTCCGCGGATTATTAACGCGATGGACCATCGTGGGCGGGGCGCGTTGCGTATGGCCGCTGCTTATGGTGAGACAACCAAATATAGTTGTGTTTGCAGTTTTCTCATGTCAGTTTGATTTTATTGGAAAGGTCACCAAGAAGAGGTGAAGTATCTTCTCTCCAAAGGGGCCTTTGTTTTCCGGGATGAGTCTGGACGGACGGCGTTCCATTTGGTGGCTGCTAGGAATCACTTCCGTAAGAAAATTTCAGTGGTTGATGCAGTTGGAAATTCGATGAAGTGATGTTTGTTTTTCAGAAATTATGGACTGCATTGCCGTCTACTTTCGGACAGTACTACACGATGCGGACAAGTTTGGCGAACGTTGTACCTATACCCATAAAAACTATTAATATCTGAATATTCGCGTGACCTTTCCGTTGAACTAAGGCCTGTTTTGCATAGATTTAAAGCAGCTAACGCAGCTCACTAGAAAACACACGTAGTGCGCACGCCTGTACATTTGCTATAACGTGACCTTTTTTTGAATACAGCACTGCATTTGGCCGCAGCGAACAACGCAGCCGACACGGTGTCCAGCATCCTGAACGCACCCACCAATGCATCGATGGTTATGCAAGCTGTGACGGAGGAAGAGGCCTATGGCTATACGCCCTTGGATCTGGCCATCTGTAACTGGAACAAACAAGCCGCTCTTGCCTTCGTTAATAGCAAGTACTGGCGACTCATTGTGATGCAACATTCCTTCACCTACGGAACCGTCGTCCTGGGGCTCACGGCGCATCTGCCGAATGTCATGAAAGTAAGTGGACCTTCGAGGATTCTTCGTCCCACGTTTGTTAATGAAGTTGATGAGTGAACTTTCTGCAGCGCTGTTTGGATCGAAGTATGACGACTGGAAAGTTTGATGAACATGGCCACTATGTAGGCTGAAATCGCTATTTAATGCTTGTTGGCAAAAGGTTTATGACGAGTTTTGCAGACGGAATTCGATTTCACCATACTTAACCATTGTACGAATGCCGAGAAAAGCAAAGGGCCGTTTAACAGCGTGGCAGTACCGATGCGAGCGCTTAAGGTCTGCACAGTTCTTCAGTAATGAGTCTGGTCTTTCCGTTCTTCGTAAACAAAGTGATTAGCTAGACATCAACAAAGCCGAATAGCCTTAACAGATACAGTGTCTTTGAGGTAATGTAACGAATTTTGCTGAGAACTGAAATAGTTTACATGCGTTATTTTATTGCGTAGTGGTTGTTCACATTTTCAAGTTTCCCTAATTGAACAGTTCATGGCCACCATGCGTCGCAGTGATCTCCCAGCTCACCTTGTTTGTACGACTCTCCTGGAGCGAAAATGGTACTTCTTTCTATCTTGCCCATCTCTAACCATGCTAATTGTTCGTTCCATAGGATACCTTATGGAATGTACTGTTTAGGCGAGGTCAGACATCTGCCAACACCGTAAACAATACCCGGGTTATTGTATTTCTCCTTAAGCATCATTATGGCCTCAAACCAGGTCTTCGTCTCCGTGCTACCCTACGTCATGATGTCCGCCGTCCAGCGTCACTTGCGACCGCATCTACTGAAGCAATTCCTGGATAATGTCGCGTACTGCCACCCGAACGGCTCGGACGCAGTAAACGGGCCGGAGTTTGCGGAATTTCGGGAGGAGATCAGATGGGCGCAGAAGAATTCCTTCAAAGATACGCCGGCTTTGTTAGCACAGGGTGTGGCGTTAATTATCATTTTTCTGAAGGAACTGGCGGAACTGCGAACTTCGATCGATCTTGGAACTGCGATCGATGGAAGTAAGTGATTTCGAATCTTCTTACAATACAAAGAGGCCACCAGACGAAAGGGGTCGGTATCGTAAACATGATTGTTTTGACTAAGTTGTCCGTGAAACGATTTATGAAAAATCTCTGAATAGCTTTCTGACTAGACGGACAGCTTTCTCGCTTTCTCGAACACTTATTACGAAAGTTATGTTCTCCGCATTTCACCGAGAAGCTTCTGTTCACGAGTTATTCCTGTACACTGTGCTTCGTTTAGTGTTTTATTTTGTTGACATGGTCTCCGGTACTTCATGCAGTGGATCCGGTCCGTTCCTTTCAAAACAAGGGTAAAACAGACTAAACAGTGTTGTATAGAATTGTACAAGATACTGCACTTAAACGACACAAACGGAATCGGTCTTTGCTAAGCGAATTGTGACAATTTCAGCTCGCCAAGTTTCTACCGGAGCCGCGGGATGGCAGAGAATAACATTATACCCCACTTGGCGTCCGGAGAACGGGAAGCCGAGCCCGACCAAGCGCAGCTTGCGACGCGCGAGGAGACGTCGCATATCTTCGAAAGGTAAAGTTGTAAAGTTGCAGGAGCAGGTTAGCATACCCAGATTGAACCTTACTGGATTTTAAAAGAATTCGGGAAGATTTGTTCTGGGTGTATAGACCTGTAAGCAGCGCACGTAGGCTGGCTGAATCCATAAAGTGCTCAGGTCGCGGCTGCGAGGAACGAGTGCATATTGATGAGATTTTAGTCTTGGTTTCTCAGGCGCTATCAACTTAAAACAGGTCTTCGATGAGTGGGTCTCGTTACAAACATGCCGTAAGCCGGTAGACCAAACTTATCAAACTGGTTCTCGGTTGCCGCCATAGAAACAGTAGCGGATTAATAGACAGAAGGGCACGAGCAACTCACGCAAGAGTGTACGTTCATACAACTCGTAATATCCAGTATGATGGCGAGCATGACATAGTCACTTTCTTCGCCGTTTGTGACCTTTAGATCGGCGTTCGTTTTGCAGAATACGCCAACTGGACGAGACCGTCGGGCAACAAACCGAGATGTTGGTGCAATTTTTTGAACCGACTGGAACGCACCGATTCGGATCGTAGTGATCAGTCGTTCATGGTGAAAATGCGGAAAGCAGTGAGCGTGTGAAAGAGGATCGACGGCATGCTGAACGGATGCGGATAACCGATAAGAAGTTTACCTTCCAGCCGCCGAAATCGACATTGCCATGAGCAACGTGATGTTTGATTACAGCAGTCGTGGCTGTTTGTTTTGCCTCTGGAAGATACTTGCGCTACTATTCGAAAACACTGGTAACGAAATAAATGCTCGATTATGTGCGATGACTGCATAGACAAGTGCGATCTGAGCAGTACTGCTAAGCAGCGAAATCTGCGCCACGAGCTGCAGTCAGCGGCCGATGCATGAACAGCAAAGTTTCTGAATGTTATCGATGAACAACGCGTTGTTATTATTATGTTAATAAAGATGCAGGTGCAAGAACGGCCAGTGGATTATTCGAAGAATTTGTACATAAAAATCCATCAAAAATCGTTATCTGTGCAGACACATGGAATACGGAATAATCCAAAATAGTCAGGAAATTGCTAATAATTCATTGAAATTTCCGTAAACTTGCCCCTGTGTTGATTGCGCGCGCCATATGCCCCGCCAGGCGACGGTGGATGCCGTCCACCGCTGCCGGTAAGCCCGGCCGGTTCGGGATCCCAGCAGACCGTGCACTGCGCCTGGAGAGCGGCCGTCTGCATGTGGCGCAGCTGTGGCCTACTGCGCTGCCGCGCGCACCCGCTCCGGCGGCGCACTGATCATGATACGGTGCGCCGTCGACGGCAGTTGAGGGAGCTGGGATTGTACAGTTCCGGAGATGAAAAACTCCGGCTCAGTGGGGAGGGAGAGGGGGAACAGGAGGGGGATACGCAGCACAGCCACAGTTTGTAGACTAAATTGACAGTTTTTTTGGAGACGTTTTTAGCGTTTTCTAGTTCTTCGAAAGGTTCTTGTAGTTTTTCAGTGGGGAAGAACTCTGACTTTCCCTACAGAGCAGAGCTGGTTGTGCCGTGATTTCTTTCAGTTCTAATATGATTTGAACTGGTCAAAGCTTCTGAAAACCTCTGTTGAAATGGCGATGCTACCCGAAGGTTCCACTTTGTAATGTTTTATTGTGCTGAAACCACTCCTCATGCTGAAACTTTATAGCAAACAGTACGCCGTTTGATAATTGTGTAGCAGTTTCCTTACATATTTCATGGTGCGTTTTCGTGACTGCATTTGCGATTTTAGTAACTCCGCATTCTCCAGTTGATGTAGTTGATTTTTACTGTGTTAATACGGAAACGATGTTAGTACGGATTTAGATTCGCGGACTACGTATTGTGCCGTTGCACTTTCCTAGTTACCCTCGAAAATATCAAGACCGTACACGTCAGTCGTTCACTTCTATTTAACCTGTTTACAGGTGAAACAGAAATACTCAGACCAGTGAAGCCTAGACGGAAAAGTTCAGCTGCATCAGAAGTTCAGTATACTGTATACCTGTCACAACAGTGAAATTTTTCGTACAGACTGGGGGTTTAGTCAAAATGCGCTCTATTGCCTTGTATACCTTGACGTTCTGTTTCTAGCTGAAGAAATTACCTAAATAATATGTTAACAAGTTGTTTTCAAAAACATAAGGTTTATTAGGCAAAGCCATAGACAATGCAACAATGCGTGCGCTGGGACCGCTAAATTTGTACACAATATTTAAACAATATAACTGATGATAGATTTGCCGCTTAATAGAACAAGTAACAAACGGTTTAAAAATTTGCGTGCGTTAACAAAATTCTCCGCACTGCATTGTTCACTGTTAGTTAGACACGTATTTAATCGGTATATTAAAAACATTTTATAAATCACGAAAAGACTATCCAGTATGCAGAATCTCCGACCAGCGTGGATTTCTTCTACCGCATATCTCTTTCCTCAAACGACAAACGAATCCGCGTAGAAGTTACTTTATCCGGAAACTTTTGCCGGAATCCAGTAGAAGATCGGTTTAAGTTGAGATAAAGTAAGCAATCGGTTACTAGTACATCCCCGGATGTTTCTCCTGGCCCGTATCAGACTGCTACATTTCAGCTACATACTCTTACCGGAGACTGTCGAGTGCTGTGCGATATACAATGCCTTTCTAACGGGTTTCGACTAAAAGACAGGTGTAACACTGTAAATGACCTCTGAATAGACTTCAGGCGCGTGGAAACTAGGGAAACAAAAAACTATTCAGATAGGCAGAACTTGTGCTATGCGGTGTTTTTGCCAGCTTGACCGGTTACACTCAGTGGCGCGCTTAGTGGGGTCGCCGGCGCGCCATGGCGCCCCCCTAGCCGGTATGCTGTAGGTGGGTTCGCCAAAATGTAAGAGAAAGGGGGACCCTTCTCTCGGAGTTCCCTAGCGCCCCCCTAAAAACCGGTCCAAACGCGCCACTGGTTACACTGACAGACGTCCATTAAGCTACATGCATTTACCAATCGGTTCGACAATAAAAAGAAGATCCTGCATGCGGTTTAATGGCTGCAGTTTTGCGCATAGTATCAAAATTAATTAGGCTGCGTTCGAGCGAGACGTTTCAGGACCTTCCGTTTTCAACTTTCGATACGTCTCTAGTAAACCTTGTACCTTTCATGCCCTAGGTCCGGGAGTGCTTTCCTCCGCAAGACAAATCCGCACTGAAATGGAAGATGGCTGGCAAAAAGTGGGTCACAGCGCCACAGTCATATGATCTTGTACGAGCGTACGTCTGTTATACCGATATGTGCAACACCGTCTACGATAAAGACGCTCCGGAAGAGGCTGCACCGACTCTCGAACCGACCGTGGCAACCGTCAGCTCGCTGGTCAGCGATCAAAACACGACGACCAAAGTCACCAGTCGCCCGTCGCTGAACTTCAATGACCTTTTCACGTCTGGATCGACAAGCCTGATTTCCGATGGAAGTGTGGCGACAACGAAAAAAGCCGATTCTAAGTGGCCACCGGGACCGGATGTGGAGGGATCGAATATACCAGGTTAGTGCATCACAAGGGAATATTTACTTGCGCAGGGTCACTACCATATATATATGCCTGCATCGGTAAAATTATTCTGTAGGTACCTGTGTTTAGTAAATTCAGTAGAAACCAACATGTGAGTAATGGAATTTCTGGAAAAAAACTGATATTACGTAAAACTGTCAGTGGGTAACAATACCACTAAAATTTGAGAATGTTTATTGTTTCCAGGACACAAGCGCGCAGATAATGGGATCCGAAACAATCCACCTGCTGCGAGCTTGGTCTTTCATATTCTACTGTTACTTTGTACTGTGTACATGTATCTGTAGTTCGCTGCCTCAGCGGCAATTCGAATGATTCCATGTCTCGCATTATACTTCTGTCTGTCTTTATTTCCATCGACCGACCTACTCCTGTCAAAAACATTCTGACTATTCACAGCATCCAACGGTAAACTATTCACAGAAAGCATACCAACCGACAAATTATCATTTGAAGTGTATTCCGGCGGTAGCTCTCCAGACTCAACATGTACAACATTTACCGCACCCGAAATGTAATAAATCGGGGGATCGTTGGGTATCCTTTCTTCTTCGCGTTGCCGCCTTTCCGCATGAGAGTAACTGGGTGGGGGCGGGGGATCCAGATGGGGATAGCGCCTCACACGTTTCCGACATTCTCGAAGGAATACGCGGAAATCCGCTTCGACACAGCCCGTCCAAGAATTGCGACAGCGGCCGCCTCTGAAATGTCTCACTTAAATCGCACGCGAGATTCTGTAATGCTGTCTCGGATAGGGGGGTCTCGGTTTCCAGGGGCATTACGGCTACGCATAGTTCTTGGATCAGACTGATCTTTTTGATGTAGACGTAGTGGATTCGCACGGGAATCACTTAAACGGAGAAATGAATATTGACAGTTGGCCATAGGGGCCGATTGTTCATTCATGCTGAATGTGAGAGCTTAAGTTGCGTTCGCCACATTAACATACCCGGCGAAACTAACTTACATATCAGAAGTTCAGAACGTGTAGTATGAACACGTGTGTCATACGATTATGGTGCCTATTTCATACCACGATTAGGCGCATCTTCCAGTTTAAGTGCCAGTTTAAGGCTTTAAGCAAGCCTCATGGCTCAGTCATTGTACAACCTGCTAAAAACGCGATATCTCAAAAGTTGTTGACAGGTGGCCTTGAAATCTCTTGTAGTCTTGCAGGTGCTTATCATTATAATACGAAACCATATGCGAAACTTTGATCTGAAACATCAGCTTACCTCCACCACAGCAAAGGTCACGCCCATGCCGATACTGAACATTCCGGGAAGGAAATAAAACAGGTGCGAATGGACAAAGTCTCCGGGTGTCGGCACATGGGTGATTTTGATGAGACCCACCACGGCCGAGCAAAGGAAGAGACAGATTATCACTGGGGAGATTGCAAAGGGCAGAACCAAATATGGACGCAGACAGAGCAGGGAGGAGAGCAGACCCGTTAGGCAGTCCTTGTAGGGCACGTTCTTGAAGTACAACCAGGAGAAGACGGTGAACTGAGCGAAGGAGGTTAGCAGCAGCAAGGAGAGAATCGCACCGTACGTTATTGGAAGGTTTCCGCCTGCAAATTGTTCCGTTATGTGTAGCAGCATTTGATCATTGTGCATTTGTTAATTTATTATATGTCAAATGGGCATATTGTTTTACGCCCAGCTCTTCCTGTTAACATACGGCCTGCCATACATTATGATACGTATGATATAAATACATAAACAACGGAAAGTCGGCTGGTATTCTCCGACGTTAGATGGCCATCCGATACAATGACATTTTCAGTTATTCAACATTCTTTCTGCAGTACTAGTGCACGTCTTTCGCCGACTTAGATGCTCAGTTGTTTGGGTCAGTTCCAGAACAGAGCCGCTATTACTAGAAGTGGCACACAAGTGCTTCTGCGGTCACCTAAAAACATCAGTTCTGCAGTAACTTTTCACTTTCACGTTCAAATGTTTTGTGTGTATTTCTACAGATCAGATTACACAGCAACTAGATCTTTTCGACAAGTTTATTCTCTACAAAGCGCAAAAGCTTAACGCATATTTCTTCAGTATTCGGGCCTGCTGCTCCTGGCTACTTCTTACAAAAACAAACTCACGACTAGCTTTAATAATACGTTTTGCCATAAGCAAACGTACAGGTTTCGTATACATACCGCCGATCCAGCTGAGCATAAGCATGCCGATACCACAGATCAGATGCAATATTGCCGAGTGCAGTGGAAACTTTTGCGCCTCGTTAAACAGCTGACAAACTTCCTTAACTAATACATTAGCCAGATGGGGATCCTCAAACGGCATTCGGACGGAGCCTGGTCAGTAGGGCGCACAGCCGATGCAAACACAACTGGGCTTGGAGTAAGAATTTACAGGGGAAGCACATGATCGATCAGTTAATATGATGTTTATGGACAATGATTTGTAGATGAAGTAAGCCAAGAACCACGCTCACATTGCTGATATTGGTTCGCCATCTTATCGGCATTCAACACATGGTAAAACATTGGTTGCTTAGATTCAGTTCGTAGTTACAAGGAAAACGGTACAACATGGAGCTACTCTGTTTTCGGCTTATGATCAAAAAAAAGCTTCTCTAAACTCAGGCTGTGGTTCAACAAACAACAAACTACTCTCGGTTTTCGGGAGTGAATGCCAGGCTTGGGGGACTGTTTCCTTGCCGAACATTTCGAATCCCACACGGTTCTCGTTCCAGCTAACGGCGTAGATTGCGTATAGGATCCAGAAAAAGACGGCACAACCAAAACAGCTCGCGATGAACATGTACACCGGAATCAAGGGGTCCGGGATGTCACCGTGGCCTTCCGGAATGACCACGAAAGTTGTCTACAAAATCTAAACTTTCAGTCAAAAAATTCGCGCAACGTTCGTCATTCTCTATTGCTGTCTACAATGAACGGCCGGGAGAGCAACAAAGTATGTAAAATGCTGAAAACGATTATGCGGAAACATACACAGCTTTAACATAAAGTAAATACGAACTTTTGCATAATTTAACGGTTAAATTATGTAAACAACATAATTGTTTTTGTACAACCACCGAAAAGCACCACTTTTGAGGGTACCTGTAGATCGCAAAAGCTGTAGTTGTTATCCAGAACCGTTGCGACAAACACGTACACAGCCGTGTGGTCGGATGGGAAGACAACCGCATTCGCGCTGGTGCCGTTCAAAATCTCGTAGTTCCTCGTCTTAGCCGGGGCCACATCATCCTCCCCGGAGACATAACACGGCAGGTACGTCCGGGGTCCCTAAGCCGTATCCGGTGGCACATACAAACTCTGGTTCCAGTTGGCCGCTGTCTGTGCCTGCCGCACACACCCGGCATCAATCTCATTCCCAGCGTATGAGAAATCCGTTCGGCCGTTTGCTTCCCTGATGTTTAAGTCCACCGTAACGTTCTCCACGAAAACCTCAAAGTAGTATAAACCAAACTACGGCTTGTACGGATTCCCGTAGTATGGACAGTCGATTGGGTAACTGGGCGCATCGGTGTGATTTTTTTGCACAGGGAAACTGTTGCGTCAATTGAATGGACAATCCCGTTGGGCACGTTGTTTGGACAAAGGACACCACTTTGGTTCGCTGGATACATGACGCTGCAAGCACCTTCGGACGAATCGCGATCGAACTCGGGTCTTTACTCGGGTCAGGCCCTTAACTGCCGATTTCAGCCACGCGGACCGGAACGCTCCGTTACTGATACGCACCTCTTTTGTGACCTTTACCAGGCTTCCATCGGATTCCTTGTACGAGACGACACTGCTACTTGGTCCGTAGCCGTTCTGACTTCCGCTGCGGATAGTCACTTCGAGATCCCGGGTCTCCGCACTGGAACGGGAACTGTCGAACCAAAGTTGAGCTGTGATGCGGTATTCACATAAACTATCCAGCCGGTACCATGGTTCCAGTCCGCTTACCGCGAATATCGTAAACGGACGCTCCACGGTGTAATCCGCATTGAGAAGCTCAGTGTGAACATCAAAGAACTGTTTTGTTACCGTTCCGTCCCCAAAAGTCACCAGTACGGGCCGGTAGAATCTGTCCACCCACAGGACGCTGTTCGGAATAACGGGTTTCTTGAACTGCACAACATCGGTCGCAGACGCTGTTCCGTAGTATATCTTGTTCGTTCCGGTTAGAAAATATAAATCCCCGGTTTCTGCCAGCACCGCCATCTGTACCGGATCCATGGGGAACGACGCGCCATTTACCGCAAACTCTTCCTGATTCCTTTCTGATACTTGCAGTACTGCTTTCGGAAAGGCTGCAATGACGATTAGGTTTCCTCCCAGTAGCGGAAACAAGTGAGCCGGGCCGTTTGAAAAGGTCACCACCTGATCACTCATCTGGTACCAAGCTGATGACGACCTAAGGGAATTCTTGACGGAGTATAGTATAAATCCTTGAGCATTTTTTACCAACACTACGACATTCTGTTTTCCCGGAACAGGGTCGAACGCCACGTCCACAATTTCACTGGTCGATCGGTTAATAAAAGCGGGAACCGGGATTTGCTTCAGATTATCAGGTAGTCCGATAAACACACTATCAGCGTTCCACGTGGCAATTGTGTCTCGGGAATCGTCCTGTGATCCAGATACACACCACGACGAACTTTTAATTTCAGTCAACAGTGTAGCGTTGTACACGTTTTTTGCGGTTTCTCGGCTGGTTCGCGACACCGCAAAGATTCCTTGATTCTCGACCAGTATTAAAATAAAACATTTGGTGACTTGGATATCGAGAACTTTCGCATTATCCATGCCATCTAACCGAACAGCAAAGCGTCGGAATGAGGCGAATTCGTCGTCCATAATGTAAATTTTGTTGCTTGGTAGGAATACAATGGCCGTGTTGGTTTGGCAGGCATCGTAGCGAACCGATGGCGAGGAGTAAGGGTGCGTCAACGTTGTTGTTGAGGTGCTGTTGGGTAGTTTGAACTTCGGGCGGGAAAACGTTAAGGTTGACTCGTAAACGCCGCAGCCCAGGAAATCGTAGCGGCCGCTTATCTTAACGGCAGTTTTTAGCTGGTATTTCAGCTCTGATATGGGTAAACTTCCGCCTAAATGAGAGACAAATGGTAATCAATTTTCTTTGTGATGCGTATACATAAAAAAACAGTCATATCGGCTACGTTTTCCGGGTAAACAGCTGCTTCCGTACACCTACAGAGGCCGACACAACACGAAAAATGTAGACGCGTGAAATTCTTAACGTTTGAGTAAGAATGCTGCTTAGGAATCCAAAAACAACAGTTATCTGATGACTTTAGAGGCATAAAATGACGAAGCAATGAACATACCTGCCTACCTTTCCCGAAGACTCCATATTGATCATTCCCGTTCCTGGCACACTTAAAAGTCCAGAACCCATTCATCTCATCATACACCCTGACCGATTGGTTGCTACAACTAAAATACACATCCCGCTGATCCGGGAAGTTTGTCTTCAGATACGGCGTCAACCCCATCTCCTGGAACGTCCGCGTGAGCCCGACCGAACTTCCCGACGGTGTCACCGCTGTTCCCGCTTGCTCTTCCGGAGACATGGCTCCTTCGGAAGTTATCCATGCCCGAATCGTCAGATTGTCCTGATCCCAGTTGAAATCCTTCTTAACTGGCTTCCCAGTAACAGGCACGGCGTACCATCCATACAGTTCTTGGCAGTATTTGAATTTGAGCCAGAGGATATCGTTGATGATGAGGTGTTCCTTTTCGCTTGAAATGCAATGGTAAATACTTGGGGACGACTGCAGACGATGGTTGTGTCGAGGGACGGAACCGTGCAGGTTTTGCTTCCGTCGCACATGCAGTAGTTTGGTGGGATGATTTGCCAGGTGATCGAAGAGGAATCGATGTCGGAACGCAAGGTACTGGATGCGGAATCTCCCATATAAGAGATCAGTGCCTGTCAAAAGAACTATCAGTCTATGTGCTTTTGACTGTCGCGAAAAATGGTTTACAGTTTCAAAGCTGGAAAGCAGTCGAACCCTGTTTTCACTTAAAATGTGTATCTTACTGGAACATTCATGCAGAATTTCAAGTCGTCGCCTCCAAGACTTCGATGTATCGAGTTGACGAATGGAAGAAACTGATCATTGTTAAGATTGCATAACGAAGAGTTTCAGGAATCATGGTAGGCTGACTTTACGGCATTGATTAAAAATAGCAGTAAGACCGAACAACAACATTGGTTCGAACCATAGGTAGAAGTAGCAAGAGTCAGAGAGAAACTGGCGCAATAGAAACACTAGTTGTACGTGGAACATGACTAACCGTGCTGTTTTCCGTTTTGTGACAGTATTTTCTAACTAAAACTCAAAATTCTTATTGATTTCTATTCAAAGTTCAAAGTTTAAAACGAACAACAAACATGAGCAGTATTTATCGGACCTTTCATAAGCTTAAAGCTTATTCCCTGTTGTGTAGTTCTTTATAGCTCATAAACTAGAAAGGGTGTGCATAAATGATACGTGGCTGATTTCGGGCATTACAGTATTATTGTTGCGTATTGGTAATTTATACGTACTCGCATAATACACACAAAGCATAGAATTTGAGTTGTTATAAGTCCGCACATATTCTTATAATAACAACGCAGTCTTCACTTTCGGAGCGGCCGCTGTGACAGATGGATGATCTAACATTCAACCAACAGATTTTAATCGACAACTTGCGCGCGGACATGCTAACACTAGACAAGGTTCTCCGACACCTGCTGTCCTCGTTTTCCAGCATTCTACCTCCGGGAACACTGCGCTCATGGAAGCACCCCGGAAGCTCTGTCCTCGACGTGGATGTTGACACTCTGATCAAATGTTTCGGACACCCTAAAACCTCGCAAACGGACGCCGAACGAGCCTGGAGCCATGTCGTCTTACTGGAACTGGCTATAGACAGGCTGTCGGCCATAGTGGCTGTCGCGATCTACTGTTTGCAACACTGCTGCTCTTTGTTATCACTGAAGAAAGAAAAGAAAACGGTGATCCGAACTGGTTCACTGCCTGCTTTAGCGACCACTTGCTTGGCAACATTTCTGGAGGTTTTGAAAGTCTGGGGTGTTGAAAGTACAGAGAAGGTACAGATATTGAAAGTACAGATGTTGCGGAAAGTCAGACGGATTGCTGTTATCATCCACAAGAAGACTATGCGCACTGTAAAGAACTTCTGCATGTTATTGACGTGGTTCGGAAGTTCCTAACGGAGAACTTTGGCGAGGAATTCGACGACTCCTTTGCGGAATAAATTTCGCCAGATTTGTTCAAAAATTTCGATCGCTGCATTGGAGACTTGATCGAGAAGCACCAAACCAGTCTGGCAAAAGTTGCATATCAACAGGAGAAACTGAAAGACTGTACGTCGGCGTTAAATGTTGACAAAATCAAGAACGAAGAGCTGGAACGACAACTAGGGCATTTGGAAAAATCCGTTATCGAGGTTAAAGATGAAATCCAGGAGACTGAAACTGAAATAATTGGCAATCGGAAGATTTTCGAAAGTCTGCAAAAGGAGGAAGCGGACGAAATGAACCGAGCGGCCGATCTGCAGAGCAAATTACAGTGCGTGACTTCGGAGTGTGGAGAGCTGCAGAAGAGAGAAAAAGATTTGGAAGCTGAAGTTGCCGTTCAGGAAAACAACCGATCGTCTGAGAATGCGAGATGGGCGACTTTGACCAAAGAGAAGGAAAATGAACTGCAAGACACTATGCAAAAGGTTGACGACTTGGAAAAGTGCTATGGTAATGCTGATTTCAGATTTGCTCACTGTTCATTATGTAACAGTACTGTATACATTTAGATCCACAGTAGCAGAACAAGCTGCAGCAAGCGCAACAGAATTTGGCCGAAATAACGAGCTTGGTGAAAAATGCGCAGGCAATATTGTATGACAGGACAAGGAGCGTATAAGGCAGCTCGAAGAGGAGCTTTGCTCGGGATGCACTGAATCCGTTGCTTAGAGACTTGATCTGTATAAAACGGGCCATATGCTGCCTTGAAGATTGTTTATTCTGTTTTCGATCGACGAAGTTTAAAACCGTGAAACGTTAAAAATCGATGCGCAAGACGACTACATGAAAAAGCAATCCAAGGATGACCACATTGCTCCGATTCCACTAATAATCGACGAGGAACGCATTACCGACTAGCTCATTCCGGCCGAAGCACGTGGCTCCTTAGAAATCAAATCCATCTTAAAATAGCCCAATGTTCGCCTGAACTCCGCCCAACCACGACGCATGTCAACCGTCCTAGACCAAACGCGCTACAACGCCTAATCAGGAAAATCGACAACCTCGACGATTTGTTGCGACACATCGACGACGGACTCATCGACACGTCCATGGATACCCACAAAACATTCATCCAGGATCTGGCGCGTAAGGTTCCGAAGACCCACCGCGGTACGCTATCAAGGCCGTGTACAATGAGTTTCTACCTTGTTTACAGAAGATTACCAAGCACTATCATAAGATCGCGGTCGGCACGTCAGCGGAGCACCCGTATCTGAAGGACTGCGATGCACGATTGGAATGGGCGAAGAAATATGTTGGAAAAATGGCCGATCCGATCTGATTTTTTTTCTTCATTTTGAAGCGTGATACATGAATAGAACAGTTAACACGCAGCATACGTCACGCTCCTGAGTGAAAACGTGTAATGCACACTGTATGCAGTGTCTCCACTTCCGCTTTCTGTAACGCAAATGAATCATAAACACATGCTGATGATTTTGGTATTTGGTGCGTTTATTACATGTGGTTAATGTATGCACGTGCGCCGCGTATGCAGCCGCAATCCTCAATCGCCAAAAGTACAACCCAACATACAATCCACACAACACAAGCAGAACAACCAGGGTTCCGATCAGTACCGGTATACTGACGGTGTAGGGATTGGGATCCGCTCCACGAATGCGGATGACGAATTCCAGATTGAACAGGCAATACGTCGTCACATCCGGTAAACCACTACATGAAACATTCTGATAGAAATTAAAGCTTTCGTTATCGGTTGCAAAACATACCCATTCGTCACGCGAACCAAAAAGTTGAGATGCGGCCCCTCCGCAATGGAGATTTTTGGGTCTCCGCATGGAGATTCCGACGAGCAGATGAGCTGGATCTTGTTGTGAAAGTGATCCAAGATGCGCGTGTCATTCGCATTCCATGGGCTTTCGTTGAGCGGGATCCAAATCAGCTTTTTCGAGTTTGACCTTTACACAACAATGAAATCCCTTTGAACACTGCATGAGCTAATGAATTTGTAACCCATAAACTGCGGCAAAGTGAAATAGAGGCAAAAGTATCGTTGATTACTCACCCGTCAGGAAGTTCCGTATTGTACAAGGACACTTCGCTTTCGTTGAAACACTGGATGTCTTTTGGGTGGCCCAATGCAAACCCGGTGATAAGCATCCTGTACTGCCCGGTGAAATTATACCCCTAGTTTCCCGCGTGGTCGACCAGTTCCAGGAACAAATTCACGCCTATCATGTTTACCTTGAAGTTGTAAGGATTTTAGGAAGAATGTACTACTTACTTCCGCTATGGTCGATACAGGGCATATTCGGCTCGGTAACCGTACAGTCAAAATTGGTTTTGTTCGTGGTGCTGGAGATTAGAACAAGGTGCCAGTTGTACTGGAGTTCCGTGGCTGGAAGACAGCCGATGTGGATTGTTGTTTCGTACAGCGCCTAAAAATACGTTATCGGTAGTAATGTTCGTATGTATGTGACTTATGTACTTGAAGATGAGCTATTTACTTAGTTCTTTGAAATGCCTACATGCTGCATGTGTACCACGTACTTTGTTCGGATGGCACTCCGATGGTTGTGGGATGATTACAGAGAAAGCTTCTTTGACCAAATTCCCACCAGGTGGCGCTGGGGTTAATGTACCCATTTCCTGCAGAGTGATCTGTAGAGAAAACAAAACGGAGGTTAATTCTCTAAAAGCTCATGAGGAACAGAAAACTGATGACGAAATGGCTGTTGGTACTTTGTATGACAAAATCCGCTTTTCGGGATCATACGAAGCTTCCGTGGTTCCTCTGATTAGCGAGCCGTTCTCCATTCGGAAGGATATCTGTGGGAGATCCGCATCCTGGACTCCAAAGCTTCCTAACAAGCGGAAACGAAAAATATCGTGATTCGCATAATTCGGATATTCTGTAAACGCCCGAGTATTTTCAAGCTGTTCTAAAGTTCAAATCAACTTTGAGTCACATCAAACACTTTAAGCATAGATTTAGCAAAATCATAATTTAACTTCCAGGTCGTCACAAACAACTACTACCGTGACAAGCTTGTGAAAGCGAAAGGCAACATAAAAGCTGCGTTACTTTAAACTGCTACGCGAAGTCGTCGCTTGTGCGAGTTTTGCGTAATCTTTCAAAAGATTCACGGGTACCGCTTTTTATTCTCAAAAATAGGAATGTTTTTAGCGGATTAGAGCATTGTTTACACTTGCCTACCAGATGGAACAAAATCAAATATTGACACCGTCACGACGATCGAGTCTCCCCGGTCAATAAAGATCCTCTGTGGGAATTCGGCGAACACCACATCATCGTCGGCTGCCTGGGTATTCTGATTATCCCATTCCAGAATCACTATTCGGCTGGATTCTGAGCGGGCAATCATTTTCTCGAACTGCCATTTCGTGGGCGTTGGAGAAGCCTCGAAATAGCCGGAAACGTGCTCCATGTAGCCGGCGTCGCTGGATGTATAGTTGTTGTCCATGCTCTTAACGGAATAGCTAAGCAGAGTTTGAACGGTTGCTGAATATACCGTGGCTATGACTGGCGGCAGTGGGGCAGTCTGGCCGGTTCTTGGTTTGAGGAATCGATAATACTGCGAAAAAAAACACAGTTTAATAAAGGTTAGACACTAATGGGTCGCTGAATGGCATCATTCTGGAATAATAAGCAGGACAGTATCTCACAACTCCTGTTTTTGATGAATGTAGGAGAAAGTTCGAATTTAAGTTGTTAGAGAAACGATGTGCTGCAAGCGGCTAGCTTTCAGAATCGTCCAAGAACCTTACCTCTAACTGTTCCACGAAATGCCGCCGGCCGACCTTAACCTGCACTTGTGGACAGTCTTTCGCCGAAAAGCTCCTCACATAAAGCGTGCCCGAGATCACTCCCAGCATGGAACTGGATAATGATGCGATGATTTCCGTGTAAAACAGAGGAATGCGCAACGTTTCCAGGATCCGGTCGTGTTCACAACACTGAAAACCAGGAACAGATCCAGAATACACGGGAAAAACACTGTAACGATAGATAAAACGCGTACTTGAACGGGACTGACAAACCAGCCAAAGCATATCCTCAAAAGACTCTTTCCAGGAGCACTACGCTGCCAGGCTTGGGCTAGAGCGGAGTTTGAGGTAGCGAGCATCAAGGACATCTCCCAAGCGGAAGATGGGTATACTTTGTGGAACACTGGTTGGCTCCAAGTGCTGACCCATATCTATAGCGAAAACGATGTCAATTTACCTTAGCTCAGAAATGCATCTAGAACTTTGTTGTTAGATATGTGCATCTGTCTGTATGGTTGAAGTCCCCTAAATTTTATAGCTTGATATTTCCTACCATGTGTAGATTTTCATGTTAAGCGCTATCGTCTCAAGCAAAAAAGTACTAGCAAAAAAACTTTAGCTTGCTGTGCGTTAACAACCCCGCTCAGTATACGCCATGTCTAACCTCGTCTTCCATGTTATCAGAAGTAGCAGTCATAATCAGTAGTCGACTTCCTGATTTAGACACCTGGACAGTGTTAACGGTCCGGCCGGGTGGGAATGACGAAAAGTACTTCCACGACAAGCCCCTATCCGAACTGCCAAAGAATAAAACCATGAATTAACTGGTTTCGTCGGAGTATTCGTTCTATTTGAAATATATCGCATTCCCGATAGCGTAGTACTCTTTAGCGATGACATCCGATCTGATGACTCGTGAAATGGTCGTTGGAACACTCGTCAACACGTTCTGGTTGGTGACCACAGTAAACGGGAGGTTCTTGTCGACCACGGGAACAAAAGCGGGTAAACAGGATCGGAGAGTCACCGAATGGTAAGGATCTACATACAACCACAATATCAATTGGGGTACACCTTCGGTGCTTATTGAATTGCTCTGTTCGTACCGATTATGATAAGGCAGTGTTTGGATGTTTCTGAATTATCCACAGAAGTGGGCATCACAGCGCCCAGTAGCGCCAGAACACCTCGCGATGTTACTTCGACAACATCGACGATGGTGTACATGGAGTAACCGGGTAGGATGCGCTCCACTGCAGCAGCAAAATAATGCCAAAATCCGCGCCTGATAGGGCAGTTGTGAAGACGAGACTGCCATCTGTAAAACAAGTGAATGTAGTTTAAGGCGCGTGTGACCTTTCGGGAACAGTTTATCATTTAGTTTTACTGAGAACTAACCCAACGTCAAAAAGCCATCATTTTGCAAAACATATTAACTTCTGTCTAGTAATGCTGCTAAAGCTGTAAACGCACCCAAACTTTAAGGTCACTTCGAAATCTATTATTGTTAAAAGTAAAGTTCGGAAAAGGCTACTCTCTTACGGCTTCTCTTTTACAATCATTGTGCTCTGAAACGCCAAAGTCCATTTTTACTCACTTGAAGTAAAATAAGGCGCGATAAAATTTCACCAACGTCCGTCAGAACGGCAATGTAAATTCCGTCTAGCGAATCCAACTGTGGAACGATAATCTTGGTCACACACTTTGGCAAAATGACGCTTTCCCTCGCCACGTTGACCCACTTCTTCGTTCCTCGAGCGGAAAGCAGTTGCACCAAACCAAACTACAACACAAACCAATCACAATACGATATTTCGTAGTACTGTCAACCCGTACATTCGTCGCTGGCAGCAGTCGGTTGTGGTGCACCGCATGTCGAAATATCCACGGCCAATCTGGATCCACACTGCAGATTTCCTTCGAACCCAGCCGCTTGGTCAGATTGAGCATTTCGATGGTTTTCCAATCGTCCAGTGTGTAGAAGAACACACTGCCTGCGCCCGGAACGAGAACCTTTGGCAGAGGCATGGAGGAGACGGTGTTGGGTGTGTCGGTTTGGAAGGGCCATGAAAAACTGTGGACCGTTGTGCGGGTTATGCCCAAGAGCCCGTTTGGGTTGGATTGGTCCAGGAACCCCCAGTTGAGCAAAAATCTACAAAATTGTCATTGAATGATAAGTTAATTGGATGTTTCGATTACACGTAAAACTTGCGGGAAAGAACTCTTCTTCGGTAGTCGAGAAATAAAAACATTATTAGACAACGGCTTTATCTGCGATTTGTCGTTTGCACATGCGATGTCGGGCATAGCGAAAAGGTCACAAAACGCCGTTCTATTTACCGATACGATTTTGGCGCCGGAACGTTTTCTGAGCTCCGGACGTTAACGTCAGTGGTGAGAACATTATCGTTGACCGGAGGCGGGACTAGCCAGTAAAGTGCGGATGAAGACTTAGTGGCACTCTTAAGTCCTTCTAAAAACACCATACTGAAGTTACATTACATTGGTTTCTTTAAACAAAGTGGTTTGTCGTACGCAGTTGAGTAGGGTCACTCACGTCAACGGGAACACTTCCACCTCCAAAAGCTGCCGTTTGGTAATCCGTAGTGTTGTCTAAAAGACGAGAAGTGTTTATGTAAAAAAGTTTCACCCGATTGCAGTTGATAACTTGGTTTATATGGTTTCAATGCAGGCTTTTACTTCGGTCGCAGTTTGAAGTGTGTTCCGCTTTGATTCACTTTCAGTGTGCATTTCGAAAATGCGATGCTTTGAAACAATCTCCAGATATTGTCTTACCATCGAAAGATGTGAGACGTAGCAATACTCGCGGATTGTGGTCAACTAATCCCATATTCATCATTTGAATCATTCTTTGCATCCTAAAGAAAGTGATTGTTGACACTGTTCACACCATTGACTGTGACGGTACTCCACATACTCCCGAGCCGCAGCGCAAATCAAGTTTCGAAAAACTGGGAAACCCGAAGAATCCCTAGAAACAACCGACAAACTATAATCCGTAGTGCAGGAAACGACAACATCGCTGCAACGCACTTGAGTTGTTTGGTTACTCCTGTCAGAAAAGAAATCCACTTGTGCAGTTTTGAGAATTTCAGTCGAGTTCTTTAAAGGTGCATCTGGGTGTAAGTAGGGTTTCGACTCCAGAGTAGAGCTGTGGACAATCTCATGCTTCCACCGACACGGCTGCAAGGACAACGATGAAGCAGCGATTGCTAATAAAGAAAGCAGTGTTCTTATGGTACGCATTTCTCGTTCTTGCAAATTAAACTGCTGGAAGCTATCATGAACGCTGTTCGTACGACGGCATAGGGAAAACAGCAGTGATTGTCGTTGCTGGTCTTTACGTGAAAATTTTGCTGCGCTTTGCGCTGTGATAGTTGCTCTGGCAACAAACAGCTAGCTCACCCGAAGCGATCCCACAATAAATGTCCGTTTTCTGCTTTATTAATTTTGCTAAAACAATCGAACTACCACGTTTATTACCGCAGGTTTAGGTTCTTTCCACGCGTCAAAGTCTTCGGAACCCAAACTTGTTTTCCGTGCAACGCTTACAAACAGTTTTGGTATTCTTCAACATTTGGTACTGCAATTGGTATCAGCTGCAGCAATCTGTATTCACAGTTTCGACAAGCTGGATCAAAATGTTTTATCGAAATTTCAGACTTTTTGATCGTATAGGTTCGAAAAAATTTGCATTCTGCTCGAAAATGACGCATTTTCTGCATTAGCGCAGCGAAAAGTTTAGGCGAATGCTCGGTTTACCGGTGAAACACTTAAATTTTCACTTAGAGCCGAAAAAAAAATCGAACATATACCAGAGAAACATGTAGCTACAGAACGGGGAGAGGTCATTAATTTTCATGTTTTGTTACGAGTATATAACACGGACATCTAATAATCGTCATGCTGGAAGTTAAGTACAGAAAAAACAATTGAAATCTGACAGTTCAGTATGGATAAAACTTTGGACGAAAACAGAATCAGTGATGACAGCGAGAACGAAAAATGGACATCGATGTTGTGGAACATACACATATTTGGGTTTATGTACTCGGCAGAACTATTTTGACTAATCGCGCTTATTTGTTGCTTCAAAAACCGCAGCTTTTCTCATTCTTGCGGGAAATCCGTATCCTAACACTTCTGCTCGTTATCGTCCCTTGGAAACAATCATAAGACGGTTCTTTCGCCCGCTCGCAAACTGTTTGATTCAACCCAGAACAATCTCGCTAGCCGAGGCATATCAGGCTGAATCGAGTTACGTACTTTAAAATGGGTACAGTAAAGCGTTACCAAGCCTGTGTGCACGATACATCACGGCCCATCGTTAACTGTTGTGCTTACTGTCCTACATTACCCAATTCGCACAATGCACGAACGCCATTCGGAGACCATGCACTCGATGGGAACCTAGCGGATGTATCCTGTCACAGCGAAATTGACAGAAGGTAGCGTTTTTACAAGGAATGCTTAATGTTCATGGCGATTCCTAAGTCTTCGCAATGAAACATGAAATGACTGGCAAGCTTAAAGGCAGAATGCGGACATGTGTTCGCTTATGACAGGCTAAAAGAAATCACGCAGAATGGCTCCACTGATCGTTCACAGTCCAGACGGCATGTGGAAATATCGCCTATCGACGCACTGAGTTCTTCGTCCATTGCCGAAGATCTTCGGAAAAGCATCAGCACTATGCAGCAAGAAAAGCGCCAACTGGAACGGGCTTATTGTGAACTTGTCAACAACGTAACCAAAATCAGGTGGGCAGCCTTTCTCTGGAACTAGGTCTGTTCTACCAATCTTCGAACGAATACAGTCAAGCCTTTATTGAAGACAGAAAGATCACGAGCGATATATGACATCTGTCAACAATATCCTGGAGAAGATGTGCCAGGCCAATCAAACGATTCTGCAGAAGGAAATTGCTCAACACGATCAAGCACATGAAATCCGCCTAAAGTACACTAACCGTTTTTATCATATTCAAGAAAAACTTTGAGGAAATTCGTTTGCAGTGATTTGAAAAACAGACTCGCAACCTTTTCAGAAGAGAAATCGCTTCTAGAAAATAAACTTCATTCGTTCCACAACGAAAAACTGCAACTTCGAGGAGAGTAAGTACCGTTAGTGAATCGGGCGAAAAGTCACTCTAATTTGCCTGCTTAATTTAAATTATGCAGGTTAAGCAAGCTCCATGTGAACTGTCACAAGAAATACGAAGAAATGGAAGCATGCGCCAGGGCGAAAGCATTGGAAGCCGAACACAACTTTGCCAGGTACAAAGATGCCGAGCAGAAGATGAAGCATAATCACCCGCTGTTTGAGCAAGTCGACAAGCTGAAGCAGGAAGCGTCCGACGTTAGAAAGCATGCCGAAGAGGAGAAAAAGCTATTACTCTATCAGCTGCACGATGTTAGCGCGTGCGTCGCAGTTTACCCTGAGACTGTTGTCGTTAAGTTAAATACGGGCCTTTTTAGATGGAAATGCAGCTGGAGAAAGCGAAAACAGAAATGGCGCATAGCAAAGCGTCGAATGATGAACGCCATAGTCAGCTGGAGGACAATGCGGCAGGCTTGAAACATACCATCAAACCCGTTTCGGAACTTTACAGGTACTGCGCGCATATATTAAGCGGCTGCCATGTCCTCCTGTTAAACTCAAAGATTCTTCTTTGGCAGCATGGAAAAGCAAGCCAACGACGGACTGCGAATGCGAAGACTACGAGACGATCTGTTGCATAGTAAAGAAATTAAACCTGTAACTAAGGTTCGTCAGAATGACCAGAAATATAAACTGCGGGAAACATGAACCTCGTTTATTTTAGCTGCCTGGCGCGCACTCGTACGATCAGCTTAGTCATAAAAAGCTGGCAAGGAAACCGCATCGTCATTGTGGACCAAGTGAGTACTTAGCACCATCGAGAATGCGAGAATCTTGTCGACCATTTGAAACTCGGCTTGGTGTCCAGATAGGGATTCCACGACTTGAGATGAACCGAAGGAACTCAAAGACGGGAACTCGCTGCTAATCTTAGACAACATGGATTAGCTGCTATAAGGTTGACTGAACACCGGGATCGCTGCATGAACTGACACGGGCCCCGAAAATTCCAAACAGGATGGCGTTATTTCGTAATCGGATCGGTGTTCTGCATGAAATTGAGTCCATAATTCCGCAACGATGTCAGTCTAGCGTGGATTAAATTAAGTTTGGTGTATAATAATTGTTTTTGGTGCAGTGTGTTAGCTGACTGAACCGGCCGATGCTTTGCGTGCGATTTCGTACCACAGCATGTTGAAATCCTTGGTGTTAGTAAGGGTGGGTCTCGATTTCGAAGCGAATCTCGATGCGGTACGCGGGCGTGGCTAAACGAAAGATACGGCGCCGTAACCACCTCATGAGGTGGCTTCG
>JAQGAU010000460.1:0-27827 GCA_034698045.1 Paramacrobiotus richtersi
GACCACAAGGTCACCGGAAACCACAACCACAGCCGACCACAACCACGTCCGTGGTCGCCACGTTTTAGATACACCCTCGCAGACTGCCCTATCATGACTAGAAGACGACTTTACAGGCGATCGAATGGTTTAAGATGGTCTTTCGCGCAGGCGTAGCCATGCGAGCCGCTGTCCAGCCGAGACTACCTATGTGACAGATTTATGTTTTAAGGTTGGGAAGCAGCCTCACGCTTTATTGGCAGAGAAATGGTTTTTAAATTTGGCTGTTAAGTTTGTTGAAGCTGTCAGCTGAAAACTGGACTACCTTCAGGAAACAAACAGCTCAGTTCCTAACTTGCTGATGTTGCGGATCATCATCATGTCATTGCAATGGCGCGTTTAGTGGGGTGCCAAGGCGCTATGCCCGCCCCCCCCCCCCCCAAGTCGGCCAGACTGGGTACCTCGAAAAAGCCAAGGGGGTACTATCAGGAAGTTATTTTGTCATTAGAAAATACAAAGACGGTACTTCCATCTTCTGTTTATAAGTAACACAACAGCTAATTCAGTCCGTAAAAACCATACAGTACTACCGGATGTTCGGAATGTTAATCTGAGGTATTACCGAATCAGTACCGCTGCTTAAATATAGAGTGCGTTGTCTCAATGGGAGCCACGATTCCTGCTCTCGCTTTCTGAGCAGATATGTAAGAATTGTATGCTAGTCACAACTTCTATGCTTCGACCATTTCACCTCATAACGTGGCGGTATTTCGCTTTCGTATTGGAATTCATGCAGTATAGAATATTTTTTAGTATCGTTACCGGAATTATTTGGAAAGTAATATTTGCGCCTGCGTTCTGCGTGACGAGACTAGCATTAGAAATAGACCCGGCCAAAATGTATAGACTGGATCTATTTCTCCTGCAGGTCGGGTCACGTAACCACACTCTTGAGTACGAGAGACATTTTTGCGGGAGGAAGAATCGGATGCAATCGGGTCAGCGGAACTAGAGTGGGAAGGACATTTCTGCCGGGAAATCCTATCAGAGAGGGCATTAATTTCGTGTCCGGGGGTATAATCGACGGTACATGTCGATATCCCACTAGGATTGCCCGGATTTCCCAAGAATCGGCAACAGCATCTGCTGTTGAGATACGTTTCGTATAAGTAATATCTGCTTGTTATAACAAAAGCAATCTCAGGCCCCAAATTCATGTGATCGACGACCCACTGAACTTGAAAAAAATACTTCTGGCTGCTGTGAAGCAGCTGGACCCCTATAGGTAACTTGCATAACAATGTATTACCCTTTGGTGGTAATTTGCATAGGGCAATTTGCTATACAATACACACAATTGTTCTACAATATACAATACACACCCAATACATTTGGGTTTGGCCCAGCTGCTTCACAGCAACCAGGACTACTTCGACTGAGGCCATAGCATATGCTGCGTGTTTTAGGTGTCTTGTGATATGTGCCCATTCCACCCCAATGTTAAAGCACTGGGGGCGTGGGTTGCATAAGCATATGCTGCAGCCCCGTCGAAGTATTTTTGTTAAAGTTCCGTGGGTCATTCTATATTTGCTTATATTTGCATCTATATATTTGCAAATTTTTCTGATTTTGGGGCCTGGGATTGTTCAGATGTAAGATACAGTTAATCGCGTTTCTGGACCCGGATATGTTTTCCGGCAAAATGGCCAAAACGGAACGAAATTACTGACCACCAGGTAGTATATACTGCCCAGTATTACGCCATGACCAGAACAGCATGCAGAACCAGAGCCGGCCAGACACGTTTTTGGTAGTTTTATCGGGAAACAGTATTCGCGCAGGGCATGTATTCTGGATCCGGGACATTTCAGCAACATTATTGCCGATTACATTAGATATTGCAAAACTGCACCTTACTGGCGTCATTTATGGTGGCGGTTCAGGGGTTCCTGGCACCTCAATAAATTTGGCTCGAAACGCGCCACTGTTGACAGCGCATGCTGTTTTGCAAACTGTATTCACGATGCAAAGATGAACGCATCCTGAACGCTGTATCACATCTGACATTTCCTGCCAAAACGAGCTGAACAACGTATCGTTTAGTACACTACAGGCAGTACATAACATGCGATAAGTCGTATTTCATTTTGTACGGAGAGCACTAATGTAGCAGCTGCAGCAGTATACACCGTAGCGTAGCAGTGAAGCGGCTGAAGGGGGCAAACACAGAAAGCACTAATGTAGCAGCTGCAGCACTATATACCGTAGCGTAGCAGTGTAGCGGCTGGACCAGACAGATACAGAGTAACAGAAAGCACTAATGTAGCACCTGCAGCAGTATATACCGTAGCGTAGCAGTGTAGCAGCTGGACCAGGCAAATACAGAGTAACAGAAAGCGCTAATGTAGCACCTGCAGCAGTATATACCGTAGCATAGCAGTGTAGCGGCTTGACCAGGCGGAGACAGAGTAACAGAAAGCACTAATGTAGCACTTGCAGCAGTATATACCGTAGCGTAGCAGTGGTGCGGCTGGACCAGGCAGATACAAAGTAACAGAAAGCACTAATGCAGCAGCTGCAGCAGTATATACCGTAGCGTAGCAGGTAGCGGCTGGACTTGGCAATTACGGAAAGCACTAATGTAGCATTTGTAGCAGTAAACACCGTAGCGTAGCACGGTAGCAGCCAGCTTTTAACAGAACTTGCATTGCTTCGGGTTAAAAGCGTTACTTGTAGCACCAGTAGCACAACATTCTGTAGCGTAGCAACCGCTTCGGAACACTGAGGCGGGTAAATTTTTCGAAATGGCTCCGCGCAGGTGATTCGGTTCAGCAGTATGATAAAATGGCTGACATCCGTACGTACAATTTGTTGCCATATCAACTCGTCGTACGCTTAAAAATTTAATAATAATATTTAATTTTTTTTTTACCTTTCCTGATTTATTTTTGGCCCCCTTGGGGGTCGGGGGGTTTCTGGTATGTTTGTCAATTTTCCTGTTACATGCGTCCTGCGTTCGTCGGAACTAGTAGTTTACGGAATGTTTTGGTCAGTTTCGAAGAGGTCGAAACAGAATGTTTGTTAACCCGACACCGCAGAGCACTGATGCAAAAATGCTTCTGATGATGCTGCTGCTGCTCTTGATGCGAACATTGCAGGAATTAGCAAAGCATTGTTCCGTTTTCCATAATGCAAACCAAACGCAGGTCTCTTACAGTACGGTAGTTCAAAACCGACAGTTTTGCTGTATGTAAAAGAAACAGTACATGTCGATTCGGGTGACATCTGAAGCGCAGCACAGTTTTTGCGTTTACTGTATGGGTGTTGTGTACTGGCTCTACCGATGCAGTCGCACTGTTTCCCGCAAAACCTCAATTGGCTGGAGTCTAGCCTAATTTTTCTGGTTCAATTTAAAATTTAAAAAACAACTAGATCGAAAGTGGTTCAGAACGGTCAATACATATATATAAATTTCAGACGAAATTTTCACAGAAGTTGTTTGGATAAACGCTGAATTATCTATGACAGAAATGTGTTATAGTTATTGCGCAATAGTGATGAAAAGCTAGTCTAACACATTTCTGTCATAGTTAATTAATCAAACAAATCTGGAAATCCAACCCTTGTTTATTTATAGTAGGTGCTTATTTTGCGAGAGTGTATCAATCTTACTGACTCTAATATGTAGGTAATTGCGGTGCACTTTTCGCGTTAACTAGAACAGACCCTCATTCTAGTAAAATCAAGGATATTTTGCTGTTGAGGATTTTTTCTTCCACTCGCGGTTGAAAATTTCGTCTGCTCACCTGTACGTTACGGGGAGAAAGAATACTTAAATTATTAACGTGTAATAATATGATTGCCACCTGCTGGTGGGCTACGGTAAAGACCAATGAAACAATGTTAAAGGTTTTGTAAAAGTTAATAATAATATACATCATCGTGTAGCTGATGCACCGTATACGGTGTCAGGTGTAGACACATGCAAGTGTACGTAGGTACTAGATAAAGTATACGTTTTATTCGTCTTACACATCGTACTACAGCAGTACCTGAGTACGGTACCTGCAGCGAGGCAGTAATCGAAAGTGCCGTCACGGTACGGTCATGCACTGGCAACACTATTACAACATAGCCTAGCAACTGCGAGAAAAAAAGTCGAAAACCATGGTAATTTTAACTAGTTGATCGATGCAATCGGCAGTGTGCACCGAACTCGAAATGGTAGCCGCCACCTAGGCGGGCAGTGTCATTGGTCTGTCGGATGTTGCGGGACGCTTTTCGAGCGGGGGATTTTTTACCAAAATTTAATATTCGTGATTTTTTTCACATTCATCGAGCTATACATGTGCGATAATCATGCTGCAAACAACGTCAGTGGCAGGGGATGATACAGCTGGCGGCGCGTTGCTGGCGTGTGTTAATTAATCCGCTTTGGCGGAAAAGTAGGTAAAGCAGCGATTGCGCGTCTACTGCTCTTTTTTTGTGTGGATCTACTAGCCGCATTGTAGCTGCGTATGATAAGTGAAACGTAAACGTGTATGTACGCCGGAATTCAGCTCTCCAGCTGATAATCTAAGTCCTGCCCCGACCTTTGATATCCACTGGATTGCACCGGTGCAACAATCCACTTGTACATAAAACGGCAGCTGTTACACAGTCTACAGAAACTCATATCTAAAAATTTATTTAAAGCAAAATTTAACACAAAATTTAGTAATGAATTTTGCAGTACATATTTTCTAAGACTAGTAAATATTTCGTTTTATTGTGAAAACGTGCATAAAAAAGGAACAGAATTACTGAAAACTTTTGATCATCAGATTCTGTGACAGATGTGTTACAGTGTAAGGCTAAATCAAATTCCTGAATCCGAACGTAGAAGAAGCCACTGTTGTACGACTTTCACCTAATAGAATTTGATCAGCTCGCATACCAAATTTTCATGGAAAAAGTTTCGGTTCTTTTTCCAAAATCTGATCGAAAAAATCTTCTTTAATTCGTAAAATATTGAAACAAAATAAACAAACCAAAACTTTTATATGATGTTAAATACCATCGAAAACACACAGTACTAAATTCTTCAGTTTGTTTCACGCTTTCAGCGGCTTATTGTTAAAGAATTTCTCGGAAGCTGTCGCCACTGATCTACGTTTACTACACGATGTAATCCGATCCACTCGACTGCGAATCGGCCAAAACATGCAACCTGTCCCAGTTTCCACCTTTCCGCACCTTGTTTCGAAACAAATAAATATGCCTAGGTGATTCACATTTTTCTGACCGTTCCGCCGGCCTTTCTTGGTGCCGTATCGCAATAATTATAGATCTTCCAGGTATTAAGACGCTGTTTACACGTTCCAACGGGAAACTTTGCTGAAGCCGGGAATTTTAACGCTGGCGTTTTCAGTGTTTGCAATGGCAAATTACACAGAAAAAGCCAGATAAATAAAGCGGAGACTTTAATTTAAAGTAAATTAAAACTGATTACAAAGGTAAATATTAAAAATTACTAGAAAAAACCGAAAACGACTAGAAAAATATTGTTAATAAAAATTACTACAAAAAAACGAAATTATTAAAATTATTTTACAAACCTTATATTAATCTTAAATTACAAGCCAAAGTGTGTCCGCTGGACACACGCGGGAATGTACCTCACGGTACATATCGGCGTCCCTAATATTAGCGATTTTTTTCGTTTTGGTGACCTTTTTTATGGCGACTGGTGACCTTTACGATATCTCGAAATTTAATTAAGTGAGCTCTATTTCTGATATACGTGACCTTTCTGGCCGTCAACTGATGGCTCTATTTATGCTGGCTTTGGGCCATTTACTATGATTATTTTAATTATTTTTCTTTCTATAAATATTAGTGACATAATAATAGGAAATCGCTATAGGCACCCCCTTTCATAGGTCGCTCATGTCCGTATCGTACAAATGCAACGGAACACCAACACCGTTAAGGCCCGGGCCAGTTTCTTTCAGAAACACGGGGTTTGGTACGACCGATACCGAGGACATCGACGTCCGGGCAACTTTCTTCGCTGTGCTTGTAAAGGTCACATCCGATTTGCGCTTCCTTCCCTGTTTTCCATCGACGACCTGCGACTTGTTGAATGTTTTTGCTCGCATCCCAGTAGCGTAAGGAGGCCGTCCTTTTGTTGTAAGGGTCTTTGTTATCTGTGAACTGGCCGGAAGAAATTCAACATCCGAGCCGTCATCTTGAAATCCCGCATCGGTATTTACTTTGTTCTGTTCGAAGGTATCGCAATCGTCGCCACAAAGTTATTGGTGTTGTTGCCCACTAGCCGGAAGCCGTGCCGGTAAGCCAAACTCCACATCCTTCTGGAATCGTACCAGTTTTTGGTCATATACTCAGAGTGATCCACTGGTAGTATTTCCTCCAGCTGGCGCCAGCACTCTAGAAACTCCGGTTCACTTTTCGCGTATAGCGCGTTGTAGAAATGCTGATACGCCTGCACTTTTGCGGCTCCGAAGCTTCGCACCATGTACTTTCGGATGAATGCCAAGACCTCCTTATTAAGATAATGAGCATGTCAACAGTGGTAACATATTAGTTATGCGAAATTTAAAATGGGTGCCTATAGTGTTTCGAATTAATGGTGGTGTAGAAAGGGGTGCCTATAGCGATTCGGGGTGCGATGGGGGTGCCTATAGTGAAAGGGGGTGTATGGGGGTGCCTATAGTGGTACCCTAAATTATATACGGTCAAACCAAAACTGCACTTGCAAAAATTAGTAAAAAACAGAAAGTTAGTCCTTCTAAAAGTAGCTAAAACAAAAACTAATAACGAAAATGTAAGGAAAAGAGAATTGTTTTGCCAGGTATAACTAATAAAATAAAACTAATATTTACAAAAAATTTCAGATAAAAAACTCCTAATATTTCAAAACAATAAAACATTCAAATTTACTTCAAAACACGTTCAACGAGAAATATTCAGCCGTACCTAATGATATAAAAGCAAAAAAACATCGATGGCGCGTGACAACAACACGTTTGCAACTTTGCACCGGACCATGCACTCCAGTTCATAAAATCTTGTGTGAAAAATGTCAACAATTAAGCAAGACACTGGGAAACACCATTTTACGTTCAATATAATCGGGATTCAGGACGGTAATTTCCGGTCACAACAACAAAGCCCAGGCTTCGCACTAGCCAAATTTGTCATGAAATCGCATGATAAATAGACAACGATGCAGGTGCTTTGTCAACGCGCGTTTTATTTCCGAGGTGTAACCCAACTAAACCAACAAAAAAAACAGTCAATTGTCGTTGAATAGCACTCCAAAAAATTGATTTCCGTGGCATTTTTCGTTCGTTCTGATTTTTTTATACTTTTCCCGGTTTTTTTACAATATTCTGAATATTATTTTGATTTTTCAAGACATGTTTTTTAAAAATAGATTTCCTTAATAAATTATTAATTAAGTTATAAAACAACTATCGAATAAATAAAATTATATAGTTTTCAATTTTCAGTTTTTTACACTATTGTGAAATTTGTTTCGATTTTAAAAATTGGTTTTTATTAATAAAATTTCTAAATAAATTATTAGTTACATTAAGAAATAAATACTAAATAAAATAAATAAGCATTAAATTATTATCAAAAAAATTTAGATGAATTCCTTGTATCGTAATATTGCATTATTCAAAAAATTGATCAATTTACGTATGTGAAAACAGCCTTAATATGCTTTTGAAATTGCTTCGAAAATAGAAGAAAAATGTTTGACCTTAGCGTCGAATGTTTTCAAACACTGCGAGGCAGTGTTGAATGTTTTTTATCTAAACAGTATGGGGTTTAGTTGTGTCAATAATCACTGTGATTATGGATGGCCATGCCGGTGAATTACCGAAGGAAATTCGCTCTTTCGCTGTGTAACCGATTATGTTGGAAAGCGTGATCATTGGGCTGTATTATGTGGCGACAAATTTTTTTACTCTCGGTTAGCGACTAGCCCGTGTCGTGCTTATCGTTGACCTTTGATTTATTACAGTTCACCGACACTATAATGCATCATAAGATGAATATTTCCATAGCGAATAAGTGCGAAATTATAACGGAAAAATTTTCTCGTATTATTTTGCGGAATAATGGTAAAAATATATACTAGAATAAAAACAACGTTAACAGAATAATAAATTTAATAAAACTAGGAATTGGCTAATATGCTTCTTAAAATAAACAATTGCGCGTAAATGTGATGATGATTCGACCACGTTTCAGCCGGAACGGATGGCCGTGAAATTTTTAACTGACTTTCAAATTTTTTTTAAGTAATTCTAAAATCCCACAGACATTTGGCCCGGTTGAAACCGTGTCAGAAGCAACTTCATATTTTTGCGCCTTTACTGATATATCGTCCAAACAAATCGGATAGAAAAAAAATAAAATACAAACAAAATAAAACGGAGCCGTTTCGTTTTAAACTTATCAGTAATTCATTAATATTACTATTTAATTTTACTATACTATCTCCACGGAAGTTCTATTGCTGCTTTTGTGTGGACGATTCGAAAACGTCGTGTAAATAAGAAGTAAGTAAATAAGGAGAAAAGTCTCAAACAAAATCAGCCGTGCATCACAAGTATGATTTAAGAACGCTACAAAACGAGTAAACTATAAAAAAGGTTATTGCACAAGCTTTGTGCATCTCATTGATTACGTAAGCCGCTAATGAATTTCATGCAATTTTAAATTCGACATCTTCAGACACGTTTGATGAAATTAAATTAAATTATCTGCATTTATTTTAAGGCTAGTAACCTGGACAGTGCAGTACTTTGGATTTTTCGAATTGTGACATCGCTGTGCCGCTGAACGAATTTTTAGATCAATTTTTTCATCGAAGCGAACGATAGCGGTACCGTCGCTCTAAGGTCACGTGGCTTTTCACATTTTTCACGCAATTTACATAAGCCAAAATCAACAGCAGTAAATGTACTGACGTGACATCACGTGGTCTTTCACAAATTTCACACATATTGTACCGACAAAGGAGGTACTTGTACAGTACTTGTGCTTGTACTTGTACTTGTACGGCGCTAACTCAAAAATCACGTGGTCTTTCACAGTTTTCACCATTTTGATAGGCATAGAAACAAACAATACTACATAAACATTCATTGGACTGAATGATCTGGGAGTGCAAAACTTTCCGAAAATGTACTACCGCATCGTACTTTAGAGTTCGTACTGCAGCTTGAAGTCTTGAACTGTTACTAAATAAAAACGCCTGCGCGGAGCCATGACCTAAATTGTTTTCGAAAATTGGTATGTTGTAGCAGGCACTGACCAGCGCTGGCCAGTGTCTGCTACAATATACTAGCAAGATACTGTAGCAGTCGAAAAATCGCCAGCGATTTTTCGATGCTACAGTATCTCGCTTGCGGGCTATGTAGCAGGTACGTCTTAAGTCACTGCTACTATAGTTTTGCACATGGTACAAAACATGTTACTCTTGTAGATCGCTAATGACTTTGCTAGTCAGGTAAGAAACACGGTAAAACTGTAAAGGACACGATCGAAATATAAATCAGACATATCCGAATTACAATTATTCTCAAAAAATATTAACAGTTGGCTACTCTTCACATCCAGACGATACGTAATAATCCTCTTATCAGCAAAAGTCCAGGGTACACAGAAGAATTTTAATAACACCCTCTTCAAGTAACAAATGTTTTCCGCACTCCTCATAAAACGGGCAACAGCAGCAAGACAAAGCTCGGTACTGTTCCTTGCACTACATACGTCAGATAAAATCTGACTTCTAAGACAAACGAAGCCATCGATTGCCTAGCCTGGTTTTCATACGCGCTCTTCTATCTACGTAATCTTGCTTACGTGCTACATATTAAATCGCCGCAATCTGTAACTGCTGTAAAAGTTCTTTTGCCGAAATCCTATCTTCTTTGCCCAACTGCAGGCACTGTCTGGTGACGGCAGATAAACGCGCCGGATTATCAGTGACCAGCGGGGAGTATCCATCATCTCCTATCAGCTTAACGAACTGAAAGACGTTCATGCTGTCTTCAACCTGAACTCGATCCTGCAGCCTGACCAACCACTTTTCGTAACTGCCTGTAACATGGTTTGAGAGATCTATCATGATACATCCCAGACTCCAAATATCGGTCTTTCGTCCAACATATCCCGTTTGATCGACAACGAATTTCTTTAGCATTTCCGGTGACATGTAATGATACGTCCCGCGAAGACGTTTGACATCTTGTGAGCAGGTAGTGCTGCGCCACATCTGCACTAGGTCGTCCAAATCGCCGATCAACAGCCTCTCCTCGCTAGTTCCACATCGATGGACCAAAATATTCGCCGGTTTCAAATCACCGTGTATGATTTCGTTCCGGTGAAGAAATTGTAATCCTTGTGTAATTTCTTTTACGTAGCGGATGGCCAGCGTTTCGGGAAGGAACTGGCCCTTATGACGGCGTTTTCCTAATAAGCCAGCAAGGTCGCCACCTAGGAAATGCAGAAGATCATCAAAAATACGAGCGTTTCTGAATGCGGTTTTGTGATAGAACGAATCAGGAAACGGACCGTTGCAGTAGTCCATTAGAAGCTCAGTTGTGGCTCCATTCGACCGTCGCGTAATAGTAATCTTGTGGTAGGCCACCAAGTTCTCATGCCGGAGAAAAACCAGCTGCTGCAGTCGCCAATTCTCGGCTTCGGTTAACACCATGGACTCCCCAGCAGTACATTGAACGACCTTTACAGCACCATATTTCTGAATGGATATCCCAGAACCTTTCTTGATTCTTGCCATGTACACAGTCCCATAGCCACCAGACCCAAGGATTTTATTTGCATATTCGTAATCGCATGCATGTCCAAATGTTGCTTGTGGCGATGCACCAGATTCCAGTGGGATGCTTGCTTCATTTGTGATCTGAAACGAGGCTTGGAAATAAAATATCTGCGGCAAAAACTGGAATGTGAATGGGAGCCGCTGTGTGACTTCTTATTACTGCTGTTTGATGACGAACGTACCCTGGCATTACGTCGTCGTTTTATCCAAAGAATGGCGAAGCAGGTGACACTGACCAGAACCAACGTTAGCGCTGTAGCAATAAGAATAGTTGTCCCATCAGGTTCCTGCGGCTGCCACCACGCCCTTGGGTTTGACTCTCCCGAATTCTTTGGGTTTCGCTCCAGCGAAGCGATATACTGTTGCTGGTGGAACGGTTTTTCTAGTTGGGACGTTTCGTTGGGTTTTCTTTCCCATCGCACAGAATAAGATAAAATAACTTTGGTTACGTCTGCAATTAATTTGGTGACTGAAGTTTTGACTGGCACTGCACTTAGTCTGATAGACAAAGTACTGGTACTAAAATTATAACGAAGACGTGTTTGTTGTATATGATATGATGGTCGGAAACGAAGAGATGCCTCCATTGCCTGGGGAAATTGGAATGTACTTGCTCTGGGACGGATCGAGCCCCCTGGGGATTATCAGAACTCCCCGACCGTTTGGTCACAGTCCTTTCCGCTCTCATCACATTCACCGCATTTTTTGTTCGAATGATCGAGGGAGTTTTTGAAACCCAAAACAAAATTCGCGAAGGGGGCTAAGTGAAAACTTTGAATAACTTCAGAACCGCGCGCTTGATATTTTCCCAGGCTACAGATTAGGATTCAGCGTCTTTTGTTACTTCGAGTGGTTTAAGGACTTTTTGAAATTCGAAAACAAATTTTTACGTGCAAAAGGGAAAATGTTATTTTTCCCTCGGAGATTGAAAATATTCCTTCAAGTTTCGAGGTTTTATTCAGTCATTTTTTGCAAATTATGGCCGGTGAATCCGAATCTGAACTTGGAGAAAGACCGACGGGCGGTTCGAGAGATGTTCATGTTGCCCGCTGGCCGAGCCAACGTGAGGCGCCGAATCTTGTTCACATTTCAAGGAAATTGTAGATCGTCGAAGCAGAAAACTGATATGAATCCGGATTTGAAGTCGGAAAAAAATCGAACGAACGGTTCGGAAGTTTGATAATTCGCAGGGGATAATTCGTTTAATCCTCCTCTGAGTTGCCCACACAGCTGATCGCCGTTCTCAGTCTCTGTAATTATTTTTTTAATTGCCCACATATAACCAGATATACAATGGCCGTCAAAAATCCGCTTGCTTGTGCTATTAATTAATATGCTTGTGTTATTAAATATCAACGGCCGTGTATTTACGGCAACGTGTACTCGTCTGTTAACCCAGCAGAGCCGGGTACGAATAAATAAGGAAGGAATACTGAAGGAATACGAATTTTGACTTGATTTTTTGGATTTTTCGATAGACAAATTCAATTAAGAAAAAAATTTTTTTGTAATTTTGTTAGCCATAGGGCAGCTACGGTGACACGTGTCAAATCTGGCAGGTGTGGGCATCATGCCATTTGGCATTATTATAAACAGTTTTAACTGGACTTCCGGGTTGAGGGGAAAGATACTGGAATGGAGCTTGTCTTACTCCGTTTTTCAAGGGCTATTTCTCGGGATGCAAACCGCATTACAAAAGCTGACCAGTGGTCAGCACTAAAAATAGTTAAATTAAAGCACTCCGGTAAAGCAATGCATATTGCACGCCACTTATGGTCACTTGGTTACCGGTGCATCCAAGATCGTTTAATGTTTGCTAGTGATGACCAGTACAATTGCCCACTCATGGCAAACGGCATAGATTGCTGTTCTGGCGGTGATTAAGCGACTTCGGTTGATTTGGGACTGCACAGTATCTGATGGCAAGGGCAATTTGTTCAGATTTTTACTGATTCTGTTTCGAGGCAGCTCTCAGACCTGAAATATGATTACGCTGAACTTGCTGGACATCAGCGTAAGTCCCAGCGTTACCCGACCGACCGGATTTCATGTAATGGTCAGTTCTGGTCAACACTGGTTTAGAGAGGAAACACTTCCGTAGACTTGTACACAGTAAATATGCATTGCTGTGGCAGTGGTTTGCTTGTATTGGTTGGGCACTGGCACACGTATGGTCAGTTTCACTTCTGTTATGTAATTGAAGAGTAACCGACACAAAAAATGGACATGCAACTGCCCTGTGGTCTTCCGGTTCCAAAAAACAACCAATTTTGACCAGGGTGACCGGTGGTCAGCACGATGACCATAACGATAGCCTACACCGATAGTCCATGAAAAGTTATGTATGTCCGGCTTTGAATTTTTTTAATAACTCTGACACAGAATTTTCTACTAAAATTAAAGCAAAACTACAGTTTAGAGGCTCATGCCCACACCTGCCAAAACTGACACATGGCCTTTGGTCATGCATGCCAAGTGACCAGCAGCACTCTTGACGGGGTTTGATTATTTGTACGCTAGCATATCACGAGTGTATCAGACCAGGATTTTTCGGTAATTGTTGAGCTACATCTGGTACGGTAACTGCTCAAGGACTCCTGGAACCCAAAAAAGGCTAAACTGGTCATCTTTGATGACCGGTAGTCCTCGGACCAGTACTGCCATCGCTGAAGTAAATTTTTTTCTGTGTACATCGAAGTTCCCACTATCATCTTGTAAGCGGTCGAATCAGGGTAACACTTACAGGGAACGCGGCAAAAACTGAGACCCAAACCATGCCATTTGGCAGGTGTGGGCGTTGATGGGTTAAGGCCACAGGCTAAGATGTGAGTAGCTGTTTTGGTTGTTTTGCGATTCCAGAAAATTCTTTACGTTAGCGCAAATACCAATTATCTGGTTATGTTGGGTCGTGTACTATGGAATGACTGCCTTGTTGTATTGCCAACCTTCTTTGTATCTCTTTCAGCCAACGGCTGCACAAATACAAAGACACTGTGGAGTGCCCATTCAATATATTGTCTCAGCGCTACTGTACTTTTTAAACTCCATAAAAAAGATATCGGTAGAAAGAGCAGAAGGTTTTGTCGCGCTGTGAACTGAGCATATCGGCATAATCGGTTGACAATCATAAATATCAAAAATGTTGCTTGTGCATAGATATAAATCATGCGAAACAGTTTTGCCTTCGTCAGTACTTGCGACAATGCACAGGAGCTAACCTTATTGAAGTGGTCCTATGCGCAAATGCCCTCAATTCAAACGGGATATAAAAACGAACTCGTAAAAAAAGTGTTAAAAAAATAGACAAGCAACCGATTAGAGACCGGTTATTCTCTTCCGCTATCCACGGGGAATTGGTATTCCCGACTACTGTAGGAAGCGGTGTGGTCGATTACTACACCCTTTTTACGAGCATTCCAAACCCTGCTTGACTGCTTCCAGTAATATGACAACGAAGTATTTTCTGTAAGTGAATTTTCTACCGAAAAAAGCCGCAAGCCTCAGCTAGCTTCGGGTTGACAACAATTACTGTGCGCTTACTATCCTCGTGAATCTGAAGTGGGCCACACGAATCATGCTCGTATTTCCTACACGTTCCGTCGTCGAAATCGTAACAATCCATTGTCAGACTATCTGTGAAGATTTGGCATTTAGTCACTTCGCGATGATCCACTCCGTCTGCTTGTTGATATTCAAGAACGAAAGCCAGATGATTATATAGATATTGCAGGTTTCTCAATCGGTCGATCGGATAAAACAAATTTCCTCCCCCACCTAAGGGAACGGTATCAGATTCCAGCTTCTCATATGCGTATCCATATTCCGCATCGAGACCACGAACAGGGCTTTTACATGGTGCGTTATCAACCATCCTACAAATTCGTGCAATAATGCAATCAAAAAAATGGTTGTATTAGAAACATTTGCTAGACAGAAAACAAAATCTCGTATTAAACTAGGTGGTCTTTGTCATATGGATTAATTTAACCCACCACGATAATAATAATAATCAACCGGCTGATATGAATTTTAATGTTTTTCTACTGATAGAACCGGCTGACAGATATACCGTAAAAGTTAACCTACATATTGATTTGAAAGTCTGCACGAATCACTGCAGCCATGGTTTTCCCTTGCTCAGCTGTCCAAATCAAGCTAGGAGTTTCGTTCTTCTTGTTCCAGACGTTGCACAACAGCCTGCACTCAGATGACTCCGAAATTGTTATGCCCATTTTGATATCATAAGATGTTTCCACAAGGCGTCCTTGACCTTGTTTGTCTGCAACAAACGCTAACATCATACGCATAATGTTATCATCAGTATTAAACCGTTTAATGGACACTGTGGAAGACGGTTCACAGTCTCAGTTTCGGCATTTACTGCTAGTTATGCCGACACATAGGTAATTATGAAAACCACTCGGTAAAACCACTTCTGCCTGTGTGATAGTGTCTGCAAAATAAGTGATTTACAGTACGCACGATTTACTCCCTACGACGGCTACACGCAGTTAGATAATAGTGTTTATGTAACTGGTAGAGCACTGTAATTTGCCGATGCTTTTAAATTCTGCCTAACATTCAGCACGCTGTCGATGTCTGAAGTGGTCTTTCGAACGATCAAATATTTGCATTTCTCTATCGGCCTGTGGTAGGACGCACTTCGTTCAGCGACAATCTGGAAAAACGGGGACTCTAGCTTTGTAATTGCAGCTGGACAGGTTTGGAAAATTACGGCGAGCACCCTAGCACATCAGATTTTGTTAAAAAATTCAAGGCGCTTACCAAAAAGCTTTGGCGAACTGTGGGGATCATCTTGAAGTTTCGTTGTGCGGCAAAACGGTAGGGAAGTGTAATTAGTTGTCTGACTACCGTTAAACATCACTTCCGCAATCTATCGAAGACGACCAGCTATAATTTATACCAACATGAGCGCGATGGACACCAGACTTCGACAGGGGTATTGGAATTTAGCGCATAATTTACGCAAACTGGAATCTCGAACCTTTTCTTCGATAATGAACCTGTGAGGATCAGTCAACCTTATACGGGGGAGGGGATTAGGATTAAAGTGCCCGAGATTCCACGAAACGTTTAATTGCGTAATTGTGCACGAGATTCCACTAGAGTGTCGAAGTAAAAAATGAAGACGCTGTTACTCACCCTAACGCTCACTTTTTCGCCTGGAGACCGCAACAATCTTTCTGTGCGTGATGTTGCAGTAAACGTGCCATATTCACAAATAAAACACATCATAAGTACCAAAATTCCAGTCATTCTGCCAAGATAGCTTTTCCTGTCGAACTTCTCGAAATCTATTTCTAAGCAGTTGTTCATGGCGATTGCAAGTAAACCCAGTTCTAGTGCGGAATAGAATCGTTAATCGAACACCTTAAAAATTAGTCAGCAAAAGAAGCCCATCGGACTTAACTAGAAGATAACCGCAAACCGACTCTTGCTGGTGATTCACACTTATCGTCAGCAAGCCGTCAGTCTGATTTATCGGTTGGAAATACGTACGTATGAATTTATCGTGTAGATTCGGGCACATTCAACGACACATCCAACTGTGTTCAGTTACCGAAACGCAGCTGCATGTCAGATAATGGCCATGGGCGAAAACCGTAATACCCTTCTGCATGAGCTTGAACGTACTGGAAACTGCCAGTTAGACGAATGTACAGCACCGTAATCCTGCTGTAAACTAGACGAAAGAGTTCACGACACAGTATATGCACACGCATAGTAACTGTTTAAGACCGGCTAAGCTTGCCATGGCTTATCGTGTCAGCATCAATAACCATGTTGATGTTGGACTTTCTACTTGGACTTATTTATGGAAACCAAAAGTTCATGGTGCCACCAGTTCATGGTACATTCGAGAAAAGGAGGCCCATTCTGCTTGAGTTCATCCGTTACCCCTTTACCAGGGACCTGTCCGCGCCACTACTGGTAACTGTAGTGGTGCTGCTAGTCATACTGTTGCTGCAAGTCCTAGAAGCAATGTAATTATCAAGCTAGTTCTGGCTATCTAGTATGCTCCGTGGCACTGCATAACGGCGCGCGGCTACATCTTGTAACTTGAACAAAGGCCACAGTGGCAGTATGGCCCCTTAACCAAAACGGCGCTGATACCGGGATTGTTTGAGTTGTTTGCGCTCTTCCGATGTATACCGTACTGCATACTCTGATCTTCTACTTGACACGGAAAATGGGTTGAAGAATAGTTGTTTTGCAGCTGATCATACTTGTTTGTTAGATTTCCTAGTTTTCTGAATTTCCTCTTTGGCTACGAATAAATCTATATCGATAACAAAGCTGATGTAATAATGAGCGCGAGCCGACCAGGAATCAGTTGGCAAAATCAAAGTTTGGTTTACAGTACGTACTGTTTACGGACCACATGTGCATCGCCGGCATTTGATTTCCTGGTAGCGAGATCACTGAGATGGACATCACAAAAAAATGAACCATAACTGACATCTAAATTGTTTATTACATATCGTGATTTAACAAACATCGAGGTTTCACACATATTGCTTGGTAATAGTGCTGCGGCGAAAGAAGTCATGAATATGAATGTTTTCTTTGTTTTTCTCACTGGAACGCGCATTTTTAACCTGTATCGGTAAAAATTAGCTCTGTTTCTCTGTTGGCTTCCTCCTCGCTTCGGTCCACCAGTGCCCGCAAACAGCGAGTGCACTTACCTAGTTTGTAAAAATATGGTTTTTGATACGTACCATATTAAGTTGATTTACGAGGTACAATCTGCTTCGTGCAGCATAAAGCAAGAACAACTAACGTACAGCGCGAATCACTCATTGTCAGTTTGCTACTAAGAAAACATGCAAGTGCAAAGTGCATAAAACTGTTGGTAGTTCTAGGCATTGCTGTCCAAAGTGAATGTTCGTAAAATAGTGCAATCATCGCATACGGCACGGCAGAGTACTATACGTAGCATTTTAATCACGTCTATAACAGTTTGGAACAGTCAGAAAATATTTCTCCAGTCTGAATGATATCATAGTACGTCATTTTCTCATGGAATATCCTAGTTGTTTCAAAAACAACCCTCATGAAATGAAAATCAAGATGCTCATCCAGGACCTCCAGTCGCACTGCGTACAGGGTACATGTACGTCAGCGCAAAGTAAACATTGCGTCTGGTCTTAGTGGCTACGACATCATTCTTATACTGTTTTTTTGGTAAACCGGAGCAAAATACCATCAAAGTCCAACTGATAGCTATTAAGGGTTTTAATTGGGGCCAAGTCGGAAGTTGGTACTTTCAGACATTTTAGTATAAAAACACCAACCTACCCGAAGCGACGTATTCAGTACAAAAATTTAACAATTTTGGCAGACTCGGAACTGTAAAAGCAAAAAAATGTTTACTAGATCTATTTGCTTACTCCTGATCGTCTGTCTCCTTGCTGATCCTTCTGTGGCGGGATTGGGTAGGTCGTTCAGGAGAAACCATGGGTTTGGGACGAGGAACCGTGGGTATTCGGGGAACCGTTTGGATCTGCTGATGGGCGCCTTAGAGCGTTTGGGAGCACAAGATGGCTATGGTAACAGCCGCAATACTGGATACGCGGGTACACATGATAGTGCGGACGACGACGACGAGGAATAAGGCCTTAACAGGATCGTTTCATCTATTTTGTCCATTTAAGTTGTTGTCATAATGTTATTTAAATACAACACACATATGTATATAGCTAGATGTACATTTCAAGATGCTTCTCGTGTGTCGATGTTATTTCATTAAGCACTTATCTACCGTATTTCGAATTTTGAGTTTAACTGTACGTATGTGTTTGCGCCGATGCACGATGTCTCTCTGAAAGATATGTACTACTGTAGTTGGTTAACTATGGAATATCGATGAACGTTCTTGTTCGCTTTCATGACTGAATCACAACATTAAATGAACCAGTTAATCTAAACTTTGGCTTTCGCAGTTTGTATCACAGTCATATCAAAATTCTCAACAAAATCTCAAAGTATTCGACTAAGAAATCCACCATGTAGAGTACATGTAGACTTTTCTCGGTCGCTGTCCGGTGAGCAACCTAATGAAAAACGTTAACAAGTCTATTCTAATTCATGTAACTTTACACGTACGGCAGTGGCGGAAACCAAGTGGCAGATAATTTCATCTTTACTAGAAGAATCATCTGTAATGAGGAGATCTCTGTAAACATTATCCTTCCAGTGAAATGTGATCTAAGAAAACCAGCCCATATCATCTAGAATACCTGAATCACATACAGTACACGCTCTTGTATAAAATCGTGGCTTTATGCAGATTGCCTGTGACGAGTGCTGTGACGGAAATTCTGAAAGCCATGCTTTTCTTCCTTTTGCAATGAGAAAAGAACGCTCTGAAGAACACTACTTCAAAGCAAGAATTTTGCTCAGTTTTTTCTCATTTGTACACTACGCGGTAGCTGTCGGTCTCCTGTTCAAAACTAAAAGTTGTAGTACGAATTAAACGCCAGAGAAATTCTTTTCGCAGACGGTACCACTCGAAGCACAAAGTGCACTCGAAGTACCATTCACAGTAATGAGTCACTCTATATTTTCTAATAACTGCGTTACTGATATATCTTTTATTAATTCAATTAATTTATATCTGTACCACATCTTTCTCGAATCTCAGTTTGGGAGCTGTGGCGGAAGCTCTGCGACTGCACTGCTGACTGTTCATGACAGGTCGGCTGCAGTTACCTTGTGTTGATTACCATATGCTCGTTAATTAATCACGACGGAATCAACTTAAAACAGTTAGACCAGAGATATCATCAAGCTGGATGATATCATAGCGGGCAACTTTCCAACGTAAATCTTCTGGTTGCTCCCTAACAAACGTCATAAGATGGAAATCAAGGCGAGATCCTCCAGACTTTGACTGCACGGCGGGCATAGCAAGCGCAAGCTCAACGTTTGCTGTTAACCGCTAGGACATCAATGATTCAGTTTGATGCTGTTGTTTTGTCAAGCGGAAGCAAAATATATCAAAGTCCAGCTGATGGCAGTTAATGTTTCCACTTTCCAGCCAGGTCTGAGCAAATAACACTTTTTGCTATCTTTTCATTTCCATATAAAAACACCTCTTCTTATATGAAGCCTCGTATGTAAGAGGAAATAACACCTGAACGACTCTTAACTGTAATCGTAAGAAAATGTTGACTAAATCGATTAGCCTGCTACTTATCTTCTGTCTCCTTGCTGACTCTTGCGTGGCGGGAATAGGTTAGTCCCTTGAGAAACGTGTCAAAAATAAGCTTAAGGTGAAAAAAAACCCAGTGGTTACCGTTTTGGGTGGTTCTACCATCGAAATTTTTTTCATGAAATCGCACATTTGTAGCGGTACCGGACACGGTACACATAATAGACAAAGGATTTCTTTACCCTGTAAGCAGGTCACTGTTTACCCGCAGCGAGCGCGCAGCCCACAATAGGTGTGTAAACAAAGAACAGGTAAATAAGAAGAAAATTCTCGATAAATTCAGCCGTGCATCAAAAGTATGATCTGAAAACGCTATAAAATGCGTAAAAAGATAAGAAAGATTGTTGCACAAGCTTTTTGAATTTCACTGATCATGTAAAAAGATATTGAATTTCGAATATTTTAAAATTCAATATCTTGCGACACAATGGATGAAATACAGAAAGCTTGTGTAATAATCCTTCTTATCTTTTCACACATTTTATAACGTCTTTAAAGCGTACTTTCAATGCACGGCTGAATTTATTGAGAATTTTCTTCTTATTTACCGGTATTTTGTTTACACACTTGTTGTGGCCTGCGCGCGAACTGCAGGTGAACAACGACCTGATCACACGGTAGAGCAAACCTTTGTCTATTATGTGTACCATGTGCGGTATCGCTATAAATGTGCGATTTCATGCAAAAAATTCGGTGGTAGAGCCACCCAAAACGGTAACCACTGGGTATTCTTTCGCCTTAATGGGACGACCAACGATGGACGTTGGGCAGCCGTTTTGATGATGGGGGTTCGGGGAGCGGTTTGGACACGTTGTTAGGCGGAATCAAACCCAACAACTGCAACTCCTATTCGGACAAGGCGTACGACAACAAACGGGAGGGATACACCTGCTGGAAAAGACAGAGCGAACGCGACCGTCAGTGCCGCGAGAACGGTACTAAACTTCTACGCTCCCGGCGGCCGATATTCTTTCCAGCGAACGTCGGTGATCAAGTGCCACTTCTGCCTGGACTATTTGGGAGCATCCGCAGTCTGCGGTAGCAGCTATAACGGAGCGTACTTAGGATACCCGGGTTCACCTGGTAACTATCACAATGCTGGTGCGTACCCGGGATATACGGGTACAAACGGTAATTATCACAATGCATGAGTGAACCCGGGATACGAGGGTACACCTGGTAATTCAAAAAGAAACAAACCCAAAAAAATTCGGAAATTTCCAATAGCCAGTGAAGTCTCTTCTAAAGAAACTGGTTACTGTAGTGGTATATAATAATAATCATATAATATCATATCATATCAGATAATAATCATATAATATGCAGGAGCGAACCAGGGATACGCGGGTACATCCGGTGGTTACAACAATGCTGGTGCGGACGACGACGAAGAATAAAGGCTTAGCAATATGGTTCCGTTTTGCACTTGTGTTGTCATAACCTTATTCACCGACAACGCATCTGCGGCATGTATACAATGTTCTGTGTGTACAGTACAATAAGGCATAAGATGCAAGCCTATTTACACAAGCAGTTGCCTATAATGTATTCAAACGTTCCAGTTTAACAGTGACGCGATTGCTTTTACATCTAGGAACGATATTTATCTGTATGATTTGTAACGCTCTAGTTTGTGAACTACGGATGTACTTTCATGTTTGATTTCTTAACTGGATCACAATATTAAATGAACTCTTGATCTTAGGCTTTCGTGAGACTATCTAATAATATCACAACCGTATCAGACTTGCCAGCAAAATATTAGAGTAATCGTCTTTAATAGGGTGGGTGTCGATTTCGAAGCGAATCTCGATACGGTACGCGGGCATGGCTAAACGAAAGATACGGCGCCGTAACCACCTCTTACGGTAGCTTCGCGAACCGTATCATCGTTTAGCCACGCCTCCGTACCGTATCGAGATTCGCTCCGAAATCGAGACCCACCCTTTGAAGCCACCACATCTGGAGTGTGGTATATATTGAGTTTCATGAGCAACCCCATACTTTATCGTTCATTTGCGACATCGGTGTGCCGGCGCTATAAACAACTACTGCAGTCACTGGCACTGTTCATCAGCAAGCGTCGTGTGAGCGACCGAACAAAAAAAACGTAAACAAAATTAGCTCACTTTACTGTATACAAATTGTATGCACATGACTCTTTTTACACGGACGCAGCGCTCGAAATGCAAGTGTACAGTGATCATGAGTGGCAGACATTCTCATCTTTTTTCAAAGAATTATCTGTACGCGTGAGAAGATCGTCGACTCGCACACTTTTCGGCTGGTCACACGGCCGAAGATCAGTATCTTGTTAGAATTAAGGTTCTTCAACTCATCAAGACTTTGTAACGTAACGCAAACCTGAAGAACTATTAGGTAACAACAGCAGCAAACAGCAGAAGGACAGGATCGCAATATGACTCAGGCATCGGAGTTAAACAAGTTTCAAAAAATTTAAACCTCTTGGTAACCCTGCACATCTGGAAGGTGTGTAATAAGACGGCTGTTTGCCAAAAGCCCAGGTGCGCAAAACAATTAGTAAACAGCAACTTTTAAAATAATAAAAAATTTTTGTAGCATTCCATATAAGACGGGAAGCAGCAGACTGGCAGTAGCAAGAGGAGCTGGTACTGTGGCTTGCACAATATTTATTAGATAGAACCTGACTTCTGACACAATTACAGCCATGGCCATCGATTGCTTAGCCGCGTGATGCTTCGGCCTTCATCACATCTTCTGTCAAGTAATTAAATCGCCGCAGTCTTTAACCGCTCTAAAAGTTCTTTTGCCGAAAGCCGGTCTTCTCTGGACAAATGCAGACACTGCCGGGTAATGGCAGATAAACACGCCGGATTATCAGGGACCAGCGGAGAGTATCCATCATCTCCTATCAGCTTAACGAAATGAAAGATGTTCATGCTGTCTACAATCTGAATTGGATCCTGCAACTTGACTAACCACTTTTTGTAAACGCCGATAACATGGTTAGCGAGATCGATCATGATGCATCCCAGACTCCAGATGTCAGTCTTTCGTCCTACAGACCCAGTATGGTCTACAACGAATTTCTTTAGCATTTCTGGTGACATGTAGTGATAAGTCCCGCGAAGACGTTTGACATCTTGTGAGGTTGTGGTACTGCGCCACATCTGCACTAGATCATCCAGATCGCCAATCAGCAGCCTCTCGTCGCTAGTTCCACATCCATGGACCAATATATTCTCAGGCTTTAGGTCACCGTGTAAGATTTCGTTTCGGTGAAGGTATTCCAAACCTCGTGCAATATGTTCTGCGTAGCGGATGGCCAGCGTTTCGGGAAGCAACTCTTCATCATCATGCAGTTTTTTCAATAAATGAGCGAGGTCGCCACCTATAAGAAACAGACAATTATCCAGATTACGAGGCTTTCTGAATAAAATAAATTTTGTGACAGAAGGACATTAGGAAACAGACCGTTGCAGTAGTCCATTAAAAGCTCAGTTGTGGCACCTTTTGGCCGTCGCGTAATGGTAATTTTATGGTAGGCCACCAGGTGTTCATGTCGGAGGAAAACCAGCTGCTGCAGTCGCCAATTCTCAGCTTCGGTTAGAACCATTGATTCCCCGGCAGTACATTGAACAACCTTTACAGCACCATATTTCTGAGTGGATATCCCAGAACCATTCTTGATTCTTGCCAGGTACCCATGGCAAACGGTACTCGTATTAATTGGTCATTCCTGGCCCAGAGGCCTGTTCGTCTAGGCTTATAACTAGTGCAGACCTTCGGGCAGGAATGGCCAAGCTAGTGCCATGTCTAGACCAAAGAAACACCTATTCCAGGGCCATAGTAACACCCGCCGTTCATGCATCATACGTAGTCCATAAAATCATAAGGATAGTTTTTCGTGGGCCTGATGTGGACATGGTTCAGTGAGTAGCTGGGACACTAATGACGCTATGAATGCACTATATCTTGGGCTTCTGGCTATAGGGTAATTATGGTGCTGTTTTGTATCGGGAATTTCTGGGCTATATTGGCATATGATCCAAATTGCTGGGTTTTTAGTAGATTGTGAATTACATTATCAAGGAACAAAAAGACGCTGCTCTTTGGCAAGTTTAGTAGAACCAAATCAAAAACTAGATTTACTGGAATCGATCGAATTATGATAATAAATGTGCACCCTGCTCCTGCAAGAGCATGTACAAAACATGTGCAAAATAAAACAGCATATCGACTAAAAGAAGTGATATATGAGAAACAACTTTCGTCACAGTTCAGAAGAAAAAACATCTCGAATTAATTGTTTTTAAATGCTATATAAAAAATATACATTCCCATTACACAGTCATTAAAAAATTAATCGCTAGCGCCATTGCTTGAGGCCGATGAATTTGGATTCCTTATCCAGGTTTCCGGGACAACTGATCTGTGCAATCGTCGAATGTTCACATTGACATCCGCTTTCGTCGCGGCGGCTGCAGTTTCAGATGTTCGCGTTTTAGCTCCCTGCAAACAGCTTCATCAGTGTGATAACGTCAATCCCTATTTTTTAAATAATTTTTTTAACTACGCTGCATTGTAACCTTTTAAACGGTATACGTTGGTTTGGTATTTAAATTATGGTTACTATTCTCTTTTAATTATGTATGTACTCTTCCACAAATCACATGAGTTCATTTTATGCGTTAAAAGTCAGACATGAAACAACTTAGAATATCTGCAATTTAATTCGTTCAATACTTATTAACTCTGTTATTTCTTTACTTTGTTGTTAATTTACTGCTCACTTATTCATCGGCACTCATTAACTGCTTTCATTTTTTAATGTTATATCAAACTGGTAATTAATCTGATTATTTATTTAGAATTATCTTGCAAGGCGATCCCTTGGTGGCCGCCATGACGTCAGCCGGCTGGTTGCTGCTGGATAAAATCTTCCCGGCCGATGGCGCATTGCAGGAGAAGAGCGCGGTGTCCATCACGTCACCGCCGCCCCCGAGATCCGGCTGGTGGCTACAATAAAGCCCCGGCGGAGCATTTGGCAAGAACGAACTTTCGCCGGCCGTACGCAACCGTTTACGGGTATATGAGCTGCCAGAACCTGGCTATTCCTCAGAATGTGCGAGCGGTGCTGCAGTAGAGTTTGTGGACGGGCGGGAATGCGCGGGCAAGGAGGTGTTTGTGGAGGCCATGTGCCCGTTGGCGGTGTGGCTGCTGGGACACAATAACCATAGATTTATTAACACAACAGCCGGTGAATTTTGTTGGTTTTCGTAACTTTCTTTAACCGTTTATCATTAAGGTCACGAGAACCAACATTATTCACCGGCTGTGGGTTCTTAAATCTATGGTTATTGTGTCCCAGCAGCCACACCGCCAACGGGCAGATGGCCTCCACAAACACCTCCTTGCCCGCGCATTCCCGCCCGTCCACAAACTCTGCTGCAGCCCCGCTCGCACATCTTGTGGAAAAGCGAGGTTCTGGCAGCTCATATACCCGTAAAGCGGTTGCGTACGGCCGGCGAAAGTTCTTTCTTGCTAAATGCTCCGCCGGGGCTTTATTGCGGCAACCAGCGGGATCTCGGGGGCGGCGGCGACGTGATGGACACCGCGCTTTTCTCCGGCAGCCCCAGCCAGCGCTCCGGCTTCAGGACGCTGGGGAGCCGCTCCTGCACTGCGTCGTCGGCCAGGGAGACATCGCCCAGCAGGAACACGGCGCCGGACGCTACGGGGGCCACCAAGGGGCCATCTCGCCATTCGAACAACATCCTGGGCTTCTGTTTATATATAAGAACGGTTCTTTAACTGAGGTATTATTATTCAATTCCCGGGCATGCTCGTTTACATCGGAACCAAGAGACAGACACCCTACGACCTACGTACAAAAGGATCGAAGTACGAAAAGCTGAATACTGCATGACTGTTTAATTAAAATTCGCTCAGTAGTTACGAATGTTCACCTGATTGTGACTGTTTAGATGAATTAAAAAGTATAAGGAAAATGTAGATTTTTACGATAAAAATAAAAATCAGATGGTACGACATACATCCTATTTTTTAGGAATATACATGTTCTATTCCGTTAATTATTATTCTTATTTGATTTAATTTTTATTTGATTCAGTTTTCATTTTCTTCTGTTAATTTGTTTTAGTAATGGTGATGTAACTGACATGAATATTTGTCCGTGAATAAAGATGTACACAGAATTTAATGTTTATTATTGTAACTCTACAAGAGTGGTAATCCGTTAGAGACTTCAATTCTGGTCGGTTGTCATTGGTGTGATTCCAATATGAAAATCCCCACAATAGTCAAGTTTGGGTTGGTTTTTTTGTAAGTGAAAACGTTGTGGATTTGTATACGATGCTTTCCCTCACGAAGTACTGCATCTGGAGCTCGGTCGATTTGAAACGCCGCCGTCAACGAGGAGTCGCGCCGGGAACGCGCGCCGGTCAGTGGGAATGGCCGAACTACAACTGGCACCTCTCACCCACGCCCATGGTAAAGCACAGACTAACATTTTCCCAATGATATCCTACGCGATTTTTACGACGAAGTAATTTGCCATTATCCATATAGATGTTAACTGTTGATTTTCTGTATTTAATATTTAATGTTTTAGGAATAGACAATTAAATATAGAAAATCGACAGTAAACATCAATATGGATAATGGTGGAATATTTCGTCGAAAAATCACGTAGGAAATCCATTGAAAAATATTACATGCTTTACCGTGGTCGAGAGGTGCCGGTGCCAGTGGTAGTGCGGCCATTCCCACTGACCGGGTTCCCGGAACGACTCCTCGTAGACGGCGGCGTTTCAAATAGACCGAGCTCCGGATGCGGTGCTTCGTGATGGAAAAGCACCGTGTACAAGTCAAATACGTTTTCACTGGCAAAAATTACAGCCGAACTTAGTGATTGTATGTTCTTTTAATACTGCAAGCACATCAGTGCCTTCCGACCAGACCTGAAGTTCCTAACGGGTTATCAGCTCTTGTGGAGCAAAAATAATAATGACCGCTAAATTCTTTGTACATTTTTATTCACGTTCAAATATTTGTATCACTTATCTCATGATTACGTACTAAAACAAATTAAATCAACTTCAGAAGCATAAAAATTGAACAAAACAAAAAAAATCATAATTAATGAATATTAACTAACTGAATAAAACTTATTTATTATGATCCAAAATTTGATGTGAAAAATATGTGAACCAAAACACATCATCCAATATTATGAATGAACAAAACAGATGAAAGGAAGTGTTGATGTTTACGTTAAAAATAAGAACAAAAATAAAAATGGAGTGAAACAAAGTGCATTATATTTTTTAGGAATTCACATGTATTACATAATAATCAAATTTATTAAGTTAATTATCAATCATGTACGAGCTTTATTTTTCTTACTTTAATAGGCAATTATGATTTTTATTTTATTTTATTAGATTTTCATGTTTGTTATGTTGGTCAATTTTAGTAATCATAATGTGGCTGACACAAATATATATAGTGAACGAAAATGTATGCTGAAATTAGTGGTTACTATTTTATTACTCCACAAGGGCAGATAACCCGTTCGGGACTTCATGTCTGGTCGGATGGCATTTTTGTGATCACGAAATGAAAAGGACCCACAATCGTCCAGTTTGGGTGGATTTTTTTAGTAAAAACCTTTCTGGATTTGTGCAGCGTGTTTTCCATCACGAAGTACTGCATCCAGAGCTCTGTCTATGTGAAACATCGCCGTCT
>JAQGAU010000461.1:0-27827 GCA_034698045.1 Paramacrobiotus richtersi
CGCACAAACGGATTTCTTCACAGTGCATATCCATGTTTTGGTTATTAAAAACAATAATGCACCTTGGTGCAACGGTTACAGGTGCGCGGCTGTCTTGATCTCACTTATAGTTATAGCAATGGGTGGAATATCGTCTTAAATGCTGAAAAATTTAAATGTATTTTTGTCACAACGTTTTACAGTACCTTCCAAGGGTTAGCAACTGCGTGTTACAATGAACGTTAATCAGTTTATTGTAATTTTTCCTGAGAAATCTAAGCCGGGAGAACAAATAATTTTAATTACAGAACCTTAGTTTTAAATTCTGTTTTCGAGATACAACTGGGTGCGAAAACATAATCCTTGAAAATATGGTCTTGACAGGAAGGAACACACCTGTACAGTACGTGCTACCGAACTTTGGACATTATCGCTCGGAAAATCAAAGCCAAACTGAACGGTCGGTCTTCGCAGTACCGACCGGATCGTCCCGATCATCTCGGCCAGCACTCGGCCAGGGCTCGCAATAAATTCCTGTATGATCGTTGTGTGCTAACTTGGGTGCGCCGAACCTTGTTTTATGAGTCACCGTGTTGGTTAATGTAGACTCTACCTTATCTGATCATATTCAGTGGAGTACAAACTTACGCGAAATGCATTCTAAGTCTCGCTTTGGCATCGCAGCCGGTTCGCATACTGTCAGTCTCTTGAGTTAGAAGATCTTTCTTTCCATGTACATAAATACTTGCTGAAGTCTGCCTTAACAGTTTTCTTTGCTTGTTTTCTATTAAAAAATGCATTGTACATGTTCTGTGCATAATTTGTGTCTTCACTCGTAACTAGTTATATCTCTTCATAAGTTCGTACCACTTTTCAGCAGAGAGACAACAACAGTGTAAGCAAAGCGTGCAAACGGTTTAGTACTTCAAGCTTTGACCCCTGCGCCCTTTTTCTTGCAGTCGGCAATGGGTTTCTCCATGTCCAGAAAACTGCTTGTAAAGTTCCCCAGCTTAAAGATCTTTCCAATTCCCTGGCTTTTCTGAAGCGCAGGTTTCTTCTTCAAAAACTGCCACAACCAGGCGTTCTTTGTATCGCAGTTCAATCGTTGCCAAACCGCCACCCGCTCCTCATCCCAGTCCCCGAGGTCATTACCCAGAGCCAGTGCCTGCAGTGTGGGAAGATCGGTAAACGTGCCTGCCTCGACCGACAGCAACGGAGTGCCTTTGAATTCGATAGCGCGAATGTTCTTCATCCCCTTGAAGTCCCCCTTGTGTAGGTTTAATCCGGGATACCGACAGTACACGAAACGCAGATCGAGTAAGTTGGTCAGACCGATGGCGGGGAACCGGGAGGTCAGGTCAGATTGGGGTATATGTTCGAGGACGAACTCGACAATTCTCTGACCGATCCGTGACAAGACAGCAGGGTCGACCAGGGCTGCATCTTTCTGGAGGTTCACGGCCACTGCGCGGTTGGAGCTGTTGTTGCGAACTTGCTCAATCTTTTTAATTAAACTCTGAAATACAGAAACATATTTGTACGTGACGTTTAGCTCCTAAGGAAAACAAGCATCACAATGAACGGTAATTTGTTCTATGTTTTCTAGGATGCAGGTGAATCAGCGTTCTTAATCATATCATAATAGTTGTTTAGTTTGCTACAGGCGCAGGCGACATACGTACACAGTTTACTGCAGCGCAAAGAGGTATTATCTAGCCTTTAGCGTTCTGTACAGTCATGACTACAAAGAACAGCATCTTGTGATTTTCGAGCATTAAAAGCATGATGTGATCTTTCAAAAAAGCGTTATTCCATATTATTTAAATAGTTCATTTTTCATAGAAAGAAACGTGATACGTCCGATCAACTTTGTACTGTATCATATTATCCAAATTTACCGCTTTTGGAGTAACGTCAGGATCTTCCACATTACGATTGCTAGCAATCAGTATGATATGGGTTTGAGAGGCGCATACATCCTCGAAAGGTTCATTTTCCGTTACCGTGCAGACCTCACCGGGATGCAACGAAGACACGTCGAATTTGAACATCTCGCCCACCGCTGGCCGGCCTAGAAGAATGCGGTGCACAAAAATGTCACCAAGATTTACAGGCTAATCTCGATATGGAACACTTACAGATGCAAACAAGGATCAAGATACAACCGCTCAACCAGCGCATTGTCGTGGTGTTATACTTATAGTTCAGCAACAGACAGTGATCAGAATACCCTAGACTACCGGTTAGATGAGGTATTCAAAAATTTGTCTAGCCGGTGTGCGTGTGGAAAACGCCGTCACATTGATTCCAGCTTATATTTTGTTCAAACATAGAAATTTTCAGTTGGCCCGCAGGTTTGTGTCACCGGCTAGACAACTGTTTCTTGAGCATAATTCAACAGGCAGAACAAGAATATTATACCAACATTGCTCACTGAGCCACAGCAAACCCGTCTGGAAATTTTCAAGAATTTTTCTGGTATTCAAGAAGTATGACTGGTTAATTATTCGCGCAGTCACAGTGCCTAATTTTTCGCACCTTATGATGATGGAAAACAACCTCGTTCTAAATGTATTGCATAAACAGTTACGTACTAAATCAATTTCATGCATTCATTGGCATTTATTTCACTTGTTTAATGCGGCTGTTAATTCTATAACCAACAATTCTTAGTTGCTACTCATCTGAATAGCCTAATCAACGCAGACTGACAACTGAGCGTAGCTTAGGCGTTAACGGCTGTCCCGTTCCCTGAACAATCGGCACTAGGTTGGTCCACTTCCACGAAACTGCTTGTAAAGTTCCCCAACGTAAAGATCTCTCCGGGTTCTCGATCTCTCAGAAGGTCAGGTTTCCCTGCCAAAAACTGCCACAACCAGGCGTTCTTTGCATCGCACTTGAGTCGCTGCCACATCGCCATCTGCCCCTCGTCCCAGTCAGGGAGGTCATTGATCAGAGCCAACGTCTGCAGCGTGGGAAGGTCCGTGAACGTGCCTGCCTCGAGCGACTCGATCGGGGTTCCTTTGAATTCAACGGCGCGGAGGTTCTTCATTCCACTGAAATCAACCTTGTGCAGGCTGAGTCCGGGATTGCGGCAGTACCAGAAGCGCAGGTCGACCAGGTTGGTCAGACCGAATGCTGGAAACCGGGAGGTCAGGTCACGTTTGGACATTTGACTGATTATTAGCTCGACAATCTGCTGGCCGATTGGTGCAAAGATGGCAGCGTCGATTAAGGACGGATCGTTCGAGAGGTGCACGGCTACTGCGCGGTTTGCACTCTTGTTCCGAATTTGCTCTATATCTTCGAATAAATTCTGAAAAATGCATACGGCTAATTGTATATTTTTTCGCTACATCTACCGCTAGGCTGGTCGAGCAGACATTCCAATAAGACGTAGCCTTCTGTAATTTCCCGACATATTTATACATACCGGGAAAACATGATCTGTAATTCTAAATATAGAATAATAATTTTATGTTTCAATTCCCCAAGGTGCACTACGTTAATGTATTCAGTACAATAAGGTGTAAAAATAAAATCCATAGATTATGGTTTTGGCGGAAAGGAGCGTATAATACGTAACAGATGCAAACGATATTCGCCTACGGGCGCTTAAAAACTTAACGTCTAACTTACCGCTTTCGCCGTTCCTACTGGATCCACCGGATTATCTCGGCCAGCACTTAGTTTGATATGGGTTTGAATTGAGCACAAATTAACGAAGAATTAATTACATTGGGAAATCGTTCTTTAGCTTGTGTTCGCCGGGTACTTATAGTTCATGGTACTATCAGTGGTTCTGGTAATTTTTCACAGGGAGCGCAAATCTACCAGAAGCACCTCTACCAGAACCAGTTCTTGTTTCCGCATGGAAATAATGCGCGTTGATGTTCGTTTGATTTTGTCTACAGTCTCTTAGGGTGCTAACTGGGATAAACTTTTTGTCTGATTTTTGGAAGTTTTATTGTGTCAACATTATTTCCAGGCTGTTGCCAAAATTAATAAAGGAACCAGTGGCAGTACCAACTGGTAGTACCACGAACTATAAGTACCCGTTTTCGCTTTAGCAAACACAACTCATCGGGACGCAGTGAAGATACGTCAAAGCGAAACAGTTCGCCAGTCACTTCCCCGCCTGAAAATTTCAGTTTTTGAAAAAATGTGTTCCTAGTAACGGCTAATGTCAATCTGTGCTTACCGATACAAAAGAGGAGTAAGACGCAACCGCTCCACCAGCGCATTATCGATCGGGTTAGAATTCCTCAAACTAAAAAACTGACAAGCAAGGATATTCTTAATTGGCTTTAATATGTTCAGCAATTCAGCGTTGTTGTAGGCCAATGCAGATGCGTTATTATCCTCAAGTCTGTTTGTAGTTTGTCTTGGTGAGCGTGGCTCGCTGTAAATTCCGGTATGATCGTTGTCTTCTGAACTTTGATGCACCCAACGTTGTTTTGCGAGCTGCCGTGCTGTCTTCCATGTACTGTGTACTGTAGACAGCCTTATTTGATCAGATACACTTGCATAAGAAATCGCATAAGAAATTTCATCGTGCGGAAGTGTTAGTTGTTAACATTTCACTGTATAGACCAATACGTACATGTTATAATTATACTGTGTTAGCCATAGCCGGCCCCATGAAATATGGTATAAATAGATTGTGAAAACGACAACCTTACAGTCGTTGCATGACGTGCAGCGGCAGAATGTCTTTCGGAAACAGCAGTTTTCGTCCCCAGAAATGGCAAACACACAGGAAGCAACACGCATGAGCTGACCTGAGTGGTGTTGCGTACAACCAATGTAACCAATGTTTCTAGGTATCGGGATGGATGCCGAGTAATCGCAGTCTGCTTTTATCCATCCATGCAGACGGGGAAAAAGAGTATCATTTCAATGTTTATGGTGTTAACATCTGTTTTTCCGTCTCCGAGTTTATTGCTCTACAATTATTCGTTCAAATTAAATTCTAAGCCATCGGTTAAGGGTCAAGGTTGAGGTTTGGTAATAAGATTTTATGCTGACTGACATCTGGCACAATATTATGTTTTACCGGCTCACAAGTGCATTACTTCATTTCAATCAGGATTACTATCAAAATTCCGTAGGCACATTTTTGCTTGCCCATTAAGTTCGCTTTGCTAAACATCAACTGATAGTAAGGCAGACACGACAAGAATCTTTCCTAGTAGGGACAGATGCTTACTGTACACTTCAGAGAACTGAAGTATCATTGTGGAATTTTATAGGCTTTTGATCCTGATGATACTGACAATTGTGAGATATCATTTACCTAATACCTACTGCAAAGCATTAAGAAATTCGGCACTGTCATATACGAGTGCATGCATGTAAAATACGGTCTCACAATGCTTCTGACTCACAGTTTTGTCGCTATGCAGTATATGTTCGCCCAAAGCTCGCAGGTAGTTAAATCTACGTGCCACCAGCCAGACAACTCTCGGCGAAGCGCAGCTTAAGACGCATTAAAGGAACAATTATTACAATATAACAGCTCGCCCGCCGAGTACCAGTAAACATGCCATTTTGAGCGTTTCTGCGAAAAACAGGCTTTAAACAATTATGATTAGAGGATAATTACTCACGGAATGTGCTGTTAGCTAGCGGAAAATAGTCCATGCACGAACAGACATCAATTTTACCAGTTTCCCCTAATTATTATCGCCACCACTGCGACTGTTAAAATTAATCTCGTAATCGAACTATTAAATTCACAGCAGACTGAGCGCAGCTCAAGCGCTGACTGCCGTCCCGTTCCCTGTACAGTCGGCACTGGGTTGGTCCACATCCAGGAAAGTGCTCGTGAAGTTGCCCAGCGTGAAGATCTTCCCGATTCCTCGGCTTTTTTCAAGGTCAGGTTTCCCTGTCAAAAACTGCCACAGCCAGGCGTTCTTTGCGTCGCACTTCAAGCGGTGCCATACAGCCATCCGCCCTTTATCCCAGTCAGTGAGGTCATTGATCAAAGCCAACGTCTGTAGTGTGGGAAGATCCGTAAACGTGCCTGTCTCGATCGATTCGATCGGGGTTCCTTTGAATTCGATGGCGCGGATGTTCTTCATCCCGCTGAAATCAGCCTTGTGCAGACTGAGTCCGGGATCACGGCAGTACCAGAAGCGCAAATCGACAAGGTTGGTCAGACCGAAGGCGGGAAACCGGGACGTCAGGTCACCTTTGGACATTTGATGGATTATCAGCTCGACAATTTGCTTGCCGATTGGTGCGAAGATGGAGGCGTTGACTAAGGAGGGATCGCGCCCGAGGTACACGGCCACGGCGCGGTTTGCGCTTTTGTTCCGAATTTGTTCGATGTCTTCGATTAAATTCTGAAAAAATTAAATTGTATTTTTTTGCAACGCCTGGCTGCCTAGAATAGCTAGCATTACAACGAGCCATAACTTCTCGTAATTTGATACCATTTACTAAATTTAAATAGATTTAATTAGAAGTTTCGAAATGTCATGTCGATGAAAGTCTGGGACAGGGAAGATATAATATTATCATTGTCATTCACGTTCTTATAGGGGTTTAGATGCCTTTTTCGAGAAGCAAAACAGAATCGATGAGGAAATGATTTTAACAGAGAGGAGTGTAAATGGAATACGTACGACCAAACGCCAAACATACCGTTTTCGCAGTGCCGGCTGGATCGCCCCGATTATCCGGGCCAGCACTTAATTTAATATGCGTTTGGATTGGGCACAAATTAATCATGGGTTCATTTGGAAATCGTTGTTTGGGTTGTTTTCGCCAAATAGCCGTTAACGAACACAACTCATCAGGACGTAGAGAGGATACGTCAAAGTTGAACAACTCGCCCAGCACTGGCCGGCCTGAAAAATGCAGTTCTTGACAAATCTTCCTAGGTTAACGACTGGTCTAAATGACTATGTAGATCTACAACTTACCGATACAAAAGAGTAATAAGATGCAACCGCTCCACCGCATTGTCGACCGTGTTAAAATTCTTCAGTAAGAATTGTCAGGCCCGGAAATTCCTAACTTACTGTAATATGCATTCAGCCATTCGGTGCCGTTATATAACAGTTCCTGTCGTTGGTTTTGATCTATACTGTCTTGGCAGGACGTGTTTCGCTTTCATGTTCGCCCCAGGCCGGCAATAATTTCCAGTGCGATCGTTGTTTGCTAAACTTTGATGCCCCCAGTCTTGTTTTATGAGTCACCGTGTTGTCTTCAATGTAGGCTCTACCTTACTTGATCAGATAAATGTGAACTTCCGCAAAGTTTATTCCGAGGCTAACTTTCTTACACGTAGCCAGTTCTCAGGCTATCAGCCTGTCAGATGGAAAAGCTCGAGTACGCATGTTATCTCGCCAACCTAGAAGAATTTCACATTACTTTAGGTACGCACACTTTAATCTCTCATCTAATATGTCCCATTACAGTAGAAGCACCGCAATGTGTCAATATCACAGTACCGCAAGGTGTCAAATGGGCGCACCGTGCACGAACTCGTTATGCGTGAATAAAGGGCCAAATTAAACCAGCAGGACTGAACTGCCATTTCACTGGGAAATGGAAATATGCGGTCTTCAAGTTTGAAATGGAGAATAACCTGCACTGAACCACACCGATTCGCATGTGGTCTCACCGTCCACGTACTTATAATTATGTGCAAAACGGACAGATCTGAAGTAATAGAGCATGTATTTTCTACAACGTCCAGCCGGTCTTGCACCATTTTTTCCTCCACGCGTTTCTGCTTCTTCTTCTCAGCGTCCCAAACAACTACCGCTTCCACCACATTCCCAAGCACGGAAGGGCTTTTAGCCGCTCTGCAATGTGCGTACCGTTTTTGGGACAGCTCCCAGCGCCCGATAGTCTTTACTTTTCCCATTTATGAACTGGTAATCGGCAAAGATTCTGTTGCGGAAAACGGTTGCTCCTGCAGTGTCGTCCGTCGCATGCTCTGAGATTCGGTCATTCCAACGGTAGCGGAATTACTTCGCGGTAGGTAGCGGTAGCGTGTTACTTGTGTCAGTGGGGGCCGTCGTGCAAGCTTCAAAACGCGCAACCGATAGCAATCCTTGCAGATATTTGGTATAGAGAAAGGATGCACCGGCGGTATTGTGGATTCCAGCTCTCGCGGGCTTAGTTTTCGCGAGAACGGTTTTCTGTGATATACGCATTGAGACCATGATTGAACGTTACATCGCCGGCAAGCCCGACATAATTTAACCCAGACCGAGCGTGCGCGTGCAGTGGAAGTGCAACTAACGCTCATTTAACGGCTTTGCGTTGGACAGCGACAGCATGTGGGAATAATTAACGATGCCGGTTCTGAATATATGAATTAATCACAAAAGATATTCACTTGATTTTTAACCGCCCCTCGAATAATTTGTAGAGCCCTCTTTTAAAAATATATGATTTAAGTCGGAATGTACAGATAATCAAGGAAGACAAATTTTGGTTCAAACGCTGACCGCCGTCCCGTTCCCCGTACAGTTGGCGCTAAGCTGCTCCACATAGATGGGACCACTTCTATACTTCCCCAGCTTAAACGTCAATCCATATCCCCGGTCTTTCTGAACTTCAGGTTTCCCGATCAAAAACTCCCACAACCAAGCGTTCTGTGGATCGCAGTGGAATCGCAGCCCAACGGTTACCAGATCCTGATCCAAATGTCCCACGCGATTGCTCAAAAGCAAAGTCTGTAGTGTGGGAAGATCCGTGAACGCCGGCCTCGACCGACTTAATCGAGGTTCTTTTGAATTTGATGGCGCGGATGTTCTTCATCCCACTGAAATCGGCCTTGTGCAGCTGAAGTCCGGGATCACGGCAATTCTAGAAGCGTAGATCAAGCAAGTTGATCAGACGGAATGCGGGGAGCCGGGAGGTGAGGTCAGCTTGCGATATGCCCTGGAGGATAAACTCAACAATGTGCTGGCTGATCGGTGCGAAGATGACAGGGACAACGAGGGACGTGCTGCCTTTGGGGGTCACGGCCGCTGTGCGGTTGGCGCTCTGATTCCGGATTTGCTCAATGTTGTGGATTAGATCATGCAAAACCGAGAGGTGTGCGTTCTGATGTGCGCTAGTATAACAACAAACATAGGGTTATGTGGTATATGAAAGGTCACAAAAATGCAGCAAAAACAACAATTATAAGATTTAAGTTTTAGCGTTTTCAACAACAATTACTATTATTATTTGAAATCAAAATTACGAAACACCGGTGAGGTGCCACAGATTCGGGATAAATGCTCGGCGTACATACGATCGAACTTTACGCATTATAGGGGAACCACCGCAGAATTTATCGTTTTCCTCCGGTGGCGGCCGGATCTGCTATATCACCTTCGCCAGCACTCAATCTAATATTGGTTTCAAAGTGTGAATCATGATCGACGAATTGTGAATCATGAAGGTACAGCAAACTTGAAACATCTTCGAAGGGCAATACGCCGACCAAACAAACGATGGTTGGATGGAAACGATGATTTTGAGCGAAGCATCTCTGTTTACTTAAACTTTTTGAGTTTAGACCATATTACGCAACAACCGCTTGCTGCACGCTTAAACGGACAAATGGACAACGTAGGTCTTTTTTTCACTTTCGAAAGTATTGTATGGGTGTTGCGGCGACTGTTGCCTGCTGTTTGAATACGTGTAGTGGGCCACATCAACTGCAAAACCATTGTTTTAACCGGAAAGTATCCTTTTCTTAAGTTCATGAGCGGTAATTATAATGCTAAGCTTATTCACAGTGCCTGTGAATCCGTTCCTCCTTAAAAACAGAGGCGGATTCACAGGCACTGTGGCTTATTACAAGTACACCTCCATGCCGTGCAAAATGGGTTTCGTTTCATTTGATCGCTCCTGTTGACATGATTTGTTGGCATCATGGTCTAAGCTTAACATAATATTACACAGCGACGATACCGGTGCGAATATGTATCGCCGGCTTGACGGCACAACATGTACAGTCACATACCGGTGCATGCGACAAGTTAATCACGAGACGATCCTAAAAACAATGTAACATTATCCATTTATATATGGGCCAGAGTGTTGTCCGCATCCAGTAGTTGCGGTTGGATGCTATACGTCGTTTCTTTTGCAGTAATCCGACCAGTGTCGCTTTGCTCAACATCGGGAGATAGTCCGGCATAGTGTTTAACTCTTCCTCCCTAAGGTGAATTTTGCATGCACAAGGACGCGGGTCACACCCTTGGAAATGGAGAATAACCTACACAGAAATACGCACCGTTATACGCGGTCTGAGCACTTATCTTACGCGTGTAGAAACACGCAGAAACGGAAGCTACCTAAGAAGTGTTTTCTACATTAGACTGCGCAATGACTTTCTGTAAAGCTTTGATACGTAATGGTTGAAGTATACTATATTCCGTTATATCTGATACACTGTGTATCTACCAAAGGCCTTATATGTAATCCATAACGTAATCACCATAAAATTATTATTAATACTTATAATTATTGACTTACTTTCTGCTGATCCTCTTTTGGAAAATCAGCACCGCTGTTATACGACCGTTTAACCCACTGTTCCACACGTTTCTTCTTCTTTGGGTCCAAAACAAGTACCGCCTCTACCATATCCCAAAAACGGCAAGCACATTCACGAGGGGATATAGATAAATCCAAGCACCCATTTATCCTTACTTTATTCGTTTTGGAACGGGAGAAATCTGCTACGATTGTGTTGCGGAATACGATTGATACACAGATTCCTTGCAGCCATTGTGTGACAAACTCCATCGTCATCCGGTTACCGGAATGTTCTGCCATTCCAACGGAAGCGGACGAAAGTATCAGTTGTTTCAATGGCGGCCGTTGCAAATCCTCATGTACTGCCTTCAGAAACCGCGCGACAACATTTAGCCCATGGAAGTACCAGCGGTCGGTCAGATCTCCTGAGAAGACAAGGATTTCCACTCGCTCGTGATAGTACTTCTTCACATATAAATTCCACAATTTATTTCTGTAGTAGAGACCACAGTCACTGCGGGGCGTTGTTACTACACAGTCCACATCGATCCAGAGGTATTTCATATTGGTTGTATACATCGGTAAAGCATTACTCCAGCGTCGACACACACTACGGAGGCGGATTTGTTGGCATAGATCAAGAAAACCGAAAATCTCCTGCAGAATCTCAGGCGGGAAGGTCGCCAAGGAACGCTGGTTATTTCTTGCAGAAGCGCGTTTGAATGGATTTCGCATGTTCGCATAAAAGATTTCTCGAACGGATCAAGTAAAACAACAATACAAGATTTCTAATAGTCACAGTGCAGTACTTAATTTCGGTGAAAAAACTATGGTACGATTCCCGACTGTTCGGACAAAAATGAATATGGGAAAATCCAACCAGACTCCGGGATGCATGTGCGAGAATGACGTGTTCGGTGGGAGCCGCATTTATCACCGCAAGACGCCGATCGGGAAGAATACAATGCCCGTAAAGACACGTTCCCTGTACCACTGCTCCACCTTTTCTGCAGTTGTGGTCGGTGGATTACTAAAAAAAGGTGCAAACAGGAGAAGAACTTCAGTGATCTTGTAATTAGTGTGTATTCAAGTACTTTATGTGAAAAGAAACTAGACTTATGTGTTTATGTAATTGGCGTACTACTATAAAATAAAAAGACAAAACTGACTGCTCAGTACGCAACCCCTCCGTCCAACACTGTTAAACTGACCCGCATTGAATTGCAAATCAGTCCGGATGAGTCATGCTCTGTATTGACGCTGCAGAAATGATCTCTTCGCGGGATCTTCTTCACTCGCAATTGTGGCACGCACATCACTTTCCCGATGCTTTTTATCTGAATAGTTTTAGTCTTTTCTATATTTTAAATTGTTCCCTTTTGATCTGTACACCTATTTTATCTGTCTGTGATCGATTGTTGCCTGTTTATCTCCATGCAGGTGAAATTTCCTGTATTTCATTCCATATTCAGCGACCATGTTTGGCTCGGGATCGAGTGGGACGGGAAGTATTTCCAAGGGACTATTCCGTTCATATTACAATGCCTCGGCTGCCAGTAACAATCTCCTGGAGAAAGGGGATAGGAAAAACGGTCGCCATGCTAGTCAGATCGAAGGGGATCATGAGGAACCAGAAATCGTGCTGGAAACACCTGAAGTCACTATTCAGCCACCTTTACTAACTGGTACGGTTCCGCCGTTTGCTTTCTTTGTTGTATTTTGTTCGTAATTGATATAGTCATTTTTCAGTAATTTTTAAAGTGAGGTTTCTTGGAAAAAGAAAGGGAAATAGATTTTTTTCGGATTTTTAAATAGTTTTCTGGGAATTTTCAGGTTTTTTGAAAACAGAGCCCTTGTGTTTGTTTTTCAGTTTCGTTGTTAACTTTCATCAGAATTATGTTGTTTATACGTTGGGTAACGTTTTTGAATCTTTTTTGTGAAAACAAGAAGAGAAACCGTCAAATCAGTCCATTTTGTTGAACTCTGTCGAATATTTCATAAAAAGATTGATTTTTTCGGAAAACAATAGGTTAGCTTTCCTTCGTTTTTTTATAGATTCTCGCGGTGTGCTTTCCTTAATTTCTTTGTTTTAGGATTTTTTGTATGTCTTCCAGTACTTTTTCTCGAACGTCAGAGGAAAATCACTTTTTTATGGATTTTCAAAGCATTTTTATGGATATTGTAGGATTTTTAATTTTCCTATTTTCTTCGGATTTTCGCGGTTTACTTTCTTTAGTAGGTTGTATTTGTAACTTATGTTTTCATTAGATTTCTCAAGGTGATTTTGACGTATAGGAATTTTTTTATCCATTTCCCGTGTTTTTTTGGGTATTTTAGTGGAGTTTGTACCATTTCGACGAGTATTTTTCTTTTTTTTCTTCTGGTATAATAATTTTTTAATTGTAGGCGAGGAAATTGTTGCGCGAGTGCAAGGAGTGCAGGTGTTTCAGCCTTTATCCTCGGACAAGCAGGGAGTCATCGGGGAGCTGTATGTGACCAACTTTAAAGTCAGTTTCCAGACCATCACATTCCCCGATCATCGTCTGGATCATTATCACACAATTCAAGGTCGGTGCCGGATTTCCGTTTATTTTTCTTCTGTTTGTGGCGGCTTACACGTTTCTTCGTCTGTGTTGTGATGCATTCCCATTTGAGCCGAAATATTCCAACTTTACTCGGTTGCTTTTATCCTGAAAGAATGAATCTTGCCGATAAAGCATTCTGAAATGTTTTGGCTCGTTTTTCAAAAAAATATTGAGATTTGTGGGAATTCTACAACGAATTAATAAAATCCATAATACAGTTGATTCATATAATTGTTTCTATAATTTACTTTATTAATTTTTTAAAATTATTTATAGTAATTTAAATAGGTATTTCTTATGGAATTGTTGCTGTAATTTACCTTTATTTATTTTTTTAAATTATTTTTAGTAAATTAAATAGGTATTCATTTTTTTCATAAACGGAACTGTTTAATGGTTAACCGAGACTTGTTTGCTTTTTTCTTACTAGAACATTAAAACTCAAACATCAAAGAACATAATATTTACAACTATTATCAAAAAAATATTTAGTATTTTTCTATCTATTATAAATAGATATTATTATCAAAAAAATATCTATTATTTTCTTGTTTATTTTAATTAATTATTAATTTGCCGTCAGTATTGAATCCATTCTTGTTTGTAATTATTTCTCCCGTTTTTGCCTTTTTGTCTACTTCCGTTTGTTGATTATATGAATTATTTTCTTGTTTTATGGTGAAGATGTGTGGCATCCGCGATGGCACGGGTTGCTGGACATTCCCCTGGCCAGCATCAGCGCCGTCTACCGACTGTCCAAGAACGGTCGGCGCAAGCCCCTGAAGATGGGCCCGGTGAAACGGCTCCTAATCGTCTGCCGCAACTTCCGCATGGAGAAGTTTTCCTTGCAGCAGTGTTCACCGCGCGAAACCCAGCTCCTCGCCGCTGCGCTACTCGGCTATGTCGGCCCGGTCACCAAGGAGAGCTTGTTCCTGCACAATGCGACGCCTAGGAAGAACAGTGTCATTCCGGGTAAAACTGCTAGACATGGGTGTAATTTATTTTCTTATATTGTTTTGAATTTCTGTTTGAATTATTAAATTTTTTTAGAATTTTTGTAAAATATGGTTTACTTTTTTTTAAATTGTCAAATATTTTTTTTAAATAATTCTCGGAAATTGTGTGCATTTGTTCGTAATATTTTCAGCTAATCGATATTTTTGGAATATTTAAAAAAATTTTTTTAATTAAAAATTATGTTTTAATTATCGTCCGAAAATTGTGTGAAACTGTGAATTTGTTTTACATTTTTCAGTATTTATCCCTCTGAATTTTGTAATCCATAATTTTTGGGTTTATCAGAGACGTACTTTAAATTGGCGAATATTTTTTGAAATATTATTGTCCGGAAATAGTGTGAATTTCTTTCTAATTTTCGGATCTCTCGGATTTCATCTGTAATATTCGGGTTTTTCAAAGAATTTTTATTTTCACTCGGCTCAAAATTGCATAATTTGTATGAGCAGGCTAAAAGAGTGAACATATTTCTATAAAATTTGTTCAACCTTATCCGATAATTTAAAGTGAAATATTTATTTTGTTTGCGGATTTGTTTTCATCTGTAGTTGTGATTTTGATAGTTTGCGGTATTTGACTTTCTTTCGGTACAAATATTGTAAAACGGGTGTCTTGATGACATACATTCACTGGAATGCAGTGGTTGCGTTGGTTTGTTATCTTAAAATGGTGTTAAATGTGCGCAGATAAACCGCCGATCAAATCGTCAGCCAAACGCACAGCGGACTTTAGCACGCGCAGTGACTGGCTGAATTTGCTGGATTATGTTGACACATCCACGTGGCGCATCACACAGGCCAACGAAAACTTCCATTTGTGTTCCAGGTAACTTCTAATACACTGAAATAATGTATATATTTTTCAGAATTTTTGTATTTAAACATCTGAACTTTTTGTTGGTGTTTTAATTTATTTTAGTGAATTTTAATTATATTTTAGTAATTAAACGTTGTAATCAATATTTGTCTAGTTATTTATTTTTTCGTACATTTTCTTGATGCTTTTCTTGTACTTGCAGTTTGATGGTTTATTTTATGTTTTAATTTGCCTGTAGATTTTTATTTGTTATAGTCGTTGATCGCTGAAAATGTGACGTAAAATTCGGTACATTTTTAGAATAGTTTTCAACTATTTTGTCTTACGTTTTGAGCAAATTGTTAAGTTGTTATCTTTTTCGTATTTATTTATTATTCATTTTATTAGCCAGTTTGTTAATGTATTTGTTATTGTTATTGTATAGCTTTGTTTTTTTTAATGTGATCTATTTTTGTTGTTTTATGTTAAATTTTCGCAGTTTATACAGATTAATATACATATATAAAGAAGGAAAATATTCTGTTTAATTTTTACCATTGGTTAATCAAGTTCTGGCATTCCTTCAGTAAATAATCTTTTTTGTATGCTTGATTGCAGTTTACCCAAGTGTTTCGTGGTGCCCGCCTCCCTGGGTGACGACGCCCGTCTGGAGGGCCTGTGTGGGCAGTTGGGCGCTGCCGATGAGCGCCGGCCGCTGCTCTGGTGCTGGAGCTCCGCCCAGGGCGCCGCCCTCTGTCGCATGTCCAACGACACCGACAAACAGACGTGAGTATTTTTTTCTGGTTATATTAACGATTTTTGACGTACAATACGCTAAAGTTTGCAGTTTTTTTTCTTCCGTTTATTTGTTTAATTATTTTTATAATTTCTTGACAATGTTTTCATCTGGAATTATTATACAAATTGTACTAAGATGTACATAAATTGTAGTTTATTTATTTACAATTATATTTATATTTATAATAATATAATAAATTTATATTTATATTTATAAATTCATAATAATAAGTAGTAATAATGCAATTATAAGAATTAAATTAAAATTATAAATTATACTAGATTAAAACAATCAAACGTACTGATAGGAAATTTTTTATTGCAGTAAAATAATCATAAAATATGCAGGAATAAAATCATGATCAAATCAATCTGGAATTTTATTGTGTCATGCAATAAATTGGTTAAATTCTACAGTAATTTGCATTTTTTTGCAGATTTGCCGAAGCGGTCAAATTGTCGCATCCCAACCGCAAATCCCCCATTGTCTTCGACGTGGGCACCCTGGCGCCTTCCGTGAAGGACATTCGCAAGCAGTACGAAGCGCTACGGGATTTGGTTCTTGTTGGTAAATACATATAAATTTGATTAGGAATTTCTGAAATTAATTTTCCTGAATAATAATTATTATTGTTTTCCGGCTAATTTTGCCCGTTTTTTTGTTTGAATTCCGTGAAGGACTGATGGCTAAAGGTATTTCATGAACATAACAAGTTTGTTGAGGAGTAAGTAGATGAAGTAATTAGTTAATGTTAGGAAAATGCTATTGGAGAAATTGATATTATTTCTGGTTGATTTGTAAGTAGATTTCAATGAAATTACAGCGTTTTTGAAAGGATCGCAAAATATTAGAAAATTCTTAAATATTGAGAAAAATATGCAGAAATATCAAAAAAATGCAGATTAATTTAGTTAAACTTTTTCCGTGTTAGAATCGTTTTCGGCATTGGAATCGTCGGATGATAAGTGGTTCGTCGAAGTGGAAAGCACGCGCTGGTTGCACAGCGTCAGTCGCTGTCTGGAGCTGGCTTATACCGTGTCCGATGCGCTACGCAAACAGACCTCAGCCATGTTAAAAGGTACGCATTTTGCTGTGACAGTCAGCTGATTGTCAGTACAGAAAACCAGGAGAATTTCGGTGAGTTTTTCAAAGTCAGTCAAAGTAATTTAAATTAAGTCCGTATTTAGCTGTTTTTCTTCCTTGTGTTCTATTTGTCATAAGTGGAATGCAGTTCTAAGAAAATTGATTTATTCCGGTAAAAACTGGTTTGATTGTGTAAAGGAATGAATTATAATAAAAATTCTGAGCAAATATAAATATAGTACAAAAATAAATAAATACAAATAAATAAATAGATTAAAATAAATAAATAAACATAATCTGATATAATAATAAATAAATATAGAAATGACTATTAATTAGAATATAAGTATTTAAATTACAAAGTGTGTTAATTACTGTGTGGCGTTGAATATGAGAGTATAATTCAACTGAATATGTAGAAAGCGGGGATCGCGATATCAACGGCGTGGTGAGCGGTCTTGTGCAGTTGCTGTTGGAGCCGCGCACGCGCACCATTCACGGCTTCCAACGGCTGATAGAGAAGGAGTTTGTCGCGCTCGGCCACCGCTTCCAGGATCGGCTGGGTCTGCTCAAGACCGAACCAGACCGCGAGGTACTTTTTCCATTTTGAGTGATTTTTTTCTTCAATTTAAATTTTTTGATTAATTCTACGAATTTAATTTTTTACGAAACATTTGTCCTGCTTTAATCTGCAGTTGATTTTGATACGCTAGACTGAATTTCTGAAAATAAAAATTTTGGAAAAAATAATTGTACAAAAATTTTATTTTTTATTTTTAGTTTATTAAAATTTATAAAAATTTTTAATCATTTGCTTTCCATGGAATATTATTTTTATTGATCTTTGTTTAATTTATGCTAATTATTTTGATATTTACTGATTTAATTTGCGGGGAATATCATTTTTAATTTACTACAATTTTTTCATCTTGTTGCTGTACATACAGTTTCTTTTTTTTACAGTTATTTGTTTAATAATTACTTTGTAATTGGCTGATGCTTGCAGTCGCCGGTGTTTCTGCTGTTCCTGGACTGCGTCTTCCAGCTGACCCACATGTTTCCGACGTCCTTTGAGTTCTCGTCAGCCTACCTGATCCGCATCTACGACACCGCTCTCCTGGGCGTCTTTCGCAACTTCACCACCAACTGCCAGCGCGATGTGCTGGGTATGTTGCGACAGCTACGAAAAACATTTGAGCGCATTTAAATCGCATAATTAATATTAAAAAAGATTCGCTTATTATAATTCATACTGAAGAAAAATGGTTAAGTAGCATAAAAACATGCTGAAAAAGTGCTGCTCTTATTGGGTAATAATTTCAAAAAATTGGTTTGAATACTTATCAGAAAAACTCTGTAAAAAAGTAAATAAAATCTTAAAACAAATTTTATACTGAGAAATTTGGTGGATTTAATTATGATTAAAAATAATTTTGGTGTAACATGCCAAAGCAATGAAAATTAATGTGTAGTGAATAATTATTAGATTATTATTAAAAATGCAGTAGTAATAATAGTGTGAAATTTGCACTGAATTTGCAGTAATTTTAATTAATTTTAGTTTATAATCGTGAGTAGAAAATTATTCACACAGCAAGAACAAAATCAAAAATTGTTCAAATAAATATCAGAAATGGCAAGAACGTACTTGAATACTTTCAGATGTCAATAAAAAAATAATTGTAGAACCGCATGTGTACATTTCACAATTTGACAGGTTCCACTCTCCAGCCAGCCACCACGGGCGTCCCCTGGCCCAGCGCCTGGGACGCCGACTTCCTCAACCCCGCCGCCACGTCCCGCTGCGTCAATGGCCTGTTCCTGGCCGTGAACGTGTTGACCGCCCTGCCGGCCATGGAGCGGGGGGTGGAGGCGCCCCCGGGGGTGTTGACACCCGTGTGGGGGCTGCCGTTTGTGCGGGTGTGGCGGCAGATGTATCTGCGGTTTGTGCCGCCCCTGGCCGCGGCGGGCGGCGGCGCTGAGGGGGTCCGGGAGGAGGCGGTGAAGCGGGTTTGCGGGGAGGTGGCGGCGTTGTGGCGGGAGGTGCAGGGCGGGACCGAGGAGGGAGAGAAGGAGAAGGGGCCGTCGAGAAGAGGTTGGTGGTTGAAATGGCAGCTTTTTGGCCGATTACGTTTCCTAATTTTCATTAAAATAATAATGGTTTATTGTCTATTTGCAATTTTTATTATTATGTATTTTTATAAATTAGGTTTTTTAAATGAATTAAATTGTGCTAAATGTTACCAAATAATTTAATAATAAAAATGTTTTCATTTAAAATGATATTAAACGTGTTAAATTTTAAATTAAATTTGTTGTGAATTCAATTTTTTCCATGGTTTTCTCAATTTTGAAATGAAATCTTTCGTGTTCAGATTTCCGAAATATTTCTTTGGAAGGACTTAAATTGTATTGAAAAGTTATAAATTAATTCATGATATTCATTTATAACCTGAAACGAAACTGAATTTCTAAAATTTTAAATCAAATTAATTTGTAGCTTAACGTTTTCGAAATTAAGAAATGAAAAATCTATGAAATAATGGGTAAATTAATCTATTATTAATAATCTATCAAGAAATCGGTTAAATAATTACGAAATCTAAATAGTCTAAATAGTCTAATTCTTTTCATTTTGCCCTGAACGACATGTGTTGTTCGACAGGGAGCACCGCCAGCGTCACCAGCAACCGCCCGCCCGTCGAGGACAGTGTGGGAGTGGTGCGGCGTGAGCGGCAACCCTCGGGCGCGTCGCTGCTGTCCACGGCCGGCGCCGACGCCCGACGGCGCTCGCAACTTCTACGCCCGCTAACGGGCACCTCCGGTGGATCGCACGCTATCCTCACTTTCCAGAAATGAGGCGCAAGTGGTCATGTTCCCTGTTTCACTGGTTGTACGGTTATTGTGAGATGTCACTAATTTTCCGGGCAATAATGTGGTTTTTATTTCTCTGTTAAAATATTATTTTATCTTGTTATTCTGTGTTATTTGGTCAGTTGTACATTTGTGTACGAGTTTAATGGAGATTTATGTACAGTGTCGTTTAATAATTATACAAATTGAAGATCGTATGAAATACGTTGCATTAACATAAAATGAATAAAATAAAATAATAAAAAATTAAATTAATAATAAAAAATAAACTGATTGATTGATTAATAACATGAAAATTAATAAACATAATTCAATTAATCCATAATTAAATAGAACAAAATTAAATAAAACAAATAAAATTTAAAAATAATTAAATAATTAAATTAAATAAAACAGAATCAATGACATGGAATAAAATGCAGTAAAATGAGAAAATATTGCCAAGTGAAACAAGAATCGCCCAAAAAATAAATTAACTTCATATACATAATAATCAGTCTTATGCATTCAATAAAAATAAAAAACAGTGCAAAAGCAAATCGAAGAAAACTATATAGGAAATACAATAAGGGAAAAGTTCTGACACAACGCAGATCAATGATTTGTTCGTCACATCGTTCAGTTTGAGGTTTATTGATATGTAAGTCGGAACTGATGAAGACCGTAAAACATTCATCAAGAACCAGTACAGTGTCGACACCTCTTTGTCCTTTACATCATTGACTCAAAACACAAGATCAGAATATCTTGTATGCCGCACAGTTGTTCTGCTCGCTAAAGTGGGCGTCAAAGTAGCGACTAAGACTGGGATCGGTGGCGTAGGTGTAACACATATCCTTCTGTCCTTTGGCGATCCGATTGCACCGGTCCTCGGAGGCATCATCCCAGCAGTCGCTGCAGTATGGTGGCTGGCATTGGGATAGGACGCCTGCGAGGAGGGACGCGGCGATGAGGGTCAGTAGGAAGGTCCGCATGGTGGGGAACGTGGAGTACGATATGGGGATGCGGTGGAAGAATAGGCACTTGTTCCGAATACGAAGACACTTTAATGGGTTTTATTAGACGCTAGACAAAGTGTACACTGAAATTCACAAACAGACACTGGAAGGAACAGTCTGCCAGGTTCGTTGCTAAGATGATCAGTTGTTGTGTCAGACCTGTGAAAGTGAGACTTGTATCTGTGTAAGGTGACCTTTGTATTCATGGCTTTACAATGTTTTGCTTTTGTTAGGACACTGCTGGGGCCAGCGTACGTACAGTACTTACCTGACAATGTACCGTTAACGTTACCACGATTATCAGAGAACGGACAGTACTTACTTGTCCACTGTACCACTTCACTTTTTAAAGATCATGCTCAAAAGTTTTTACAGTATAAGTATGCTAAGATGTTGATTATCCTGTAGCTATACGCATTTGCCGTAAATTAGTACCGTAATGTATATGTTATATAATATGTATGTGCAATGATCAGTATTTACTTGCACTGACTTCGACACTGACCCAAAAGATAATAAACCGAAACTGGTGATACCAGTTGTTGTTCGAGAATGTGGAGTAGCCATGTATGTTGAAAATGGCGGCAGTCAACAATGGCGATGTATAAGGAAAAACATTGTATTGCTCGCATCCTGACGGCGTATTGTAATAACGGTAACGTGAAACTTGATAGTTGACACAGACGTCACACAGTACTCGCAGTGATGGATATGGCGTAAATGTATCGATCGGTACTCGTAAGTCGTAACCTGCACAGTTAAAGTTTCCGGGGTGTATCGAAAACGTGGCGACCACGGACGTGGTTGTGGTCGACTGTGGTCGTGGTTTCCGGTGACCTTTGTGGTTGACGGTGGTTGTGGTTTCCTGTGACCTTTGGTGGTCATTAGTAGTCGACTGTGGTTGTGCTGAATTTTGCCGTTCAGTGTTCAGCGCTCGAATTTAAACGCTTTGGCTCATTACACTTCTGTGAACGTCTAAATTGCTTCGTTTTACTGTATTTTTATTGGAGTCATTGTTGATTGTTGTTAGATCATGCGTTTAAACGGCCGCGCTGTTGCAGTACTTCGTGACAAATGACTTCAAACCTGTAGCGTACAGATACCACAGACGTGTCAAGAAGAGTTTGATCATGCGGCTGTTTTAGTGATTTACACATGTCGGAAAAGGGCACTGACCCGCGCTTTTTTTCTTAATGGAAGGTTATGACTGTAAATAGCAACATGCCCGATTTCGGTGCATTCCTGTGTCTTTGATCGTAGCGCTGTAAACAGATTTCGAATTTAGGATAAGCGTTTCGAACGATACATAGGCGCGGCCAGTTGCGGGTATGAAAAATTTATCACGGCTGCATTCACGGAAACTTCAGGTAAGCATTCAGTTCACAACAAAGAAAGGGAGGGCACGGTCGCCCGGCTACGGCAGCTGCACAATTATTAGCCAATCACATGCGCTACATGAAAGTGGGCAAATGGATTTTAAATGGCGCGAGTTACTACTGTATTGAACGGCAGCCGAACGTTGCACTGAATAACTGTATTTTATAGTTAGAATCTGCCTGCACAGTACTTTGCACACTGATACAATAACCACCGAAAAGGTTTAAATATCAGCTCTTTAAATTTGAAACGTTTTTGAATTACCACCGCACTTCACGTCCAGTTTAAGTCGGTATCTGATGTCTGCATTAATGACCCTAATTAAGCGCTGCTTCTGGAAGGAAAATGGTGGAAGTGCGTTCCGGAGAAGTTGTGAAGTAAGCTAGTAGCAAGAAATATTTTTGTATTATAGCTTCAGCTTCGGTTAACAGCTAATCGCAACACTTAGTAGCATTCTGAATTGCGCTGATGGCAAATCCATGTCAATATCCGACCGCTTGTCGGAATGCGATTCATCTGGGAATAACGTCACTATATTCGAAAGCGGTGGCACGGTGGCACCATCGATTCGAGCTCAGTGCAAGATACTACCGCTCTCAACGATGATGTAGATAAAGTAGAACAATCAAATTCAGGTAGTTGTAGCAGTGCCTTGTGGCGAATCGTTCAAATATCAGCGGCGCTGACGCTGAACACTGAACGGCAAATTTCAGCACAACCACAGTCGACCGCTAATGACCACCAAAGGTCACAGGAAACCACAACCACTGTCAACCACAAAGGTCACCGGAAACCACGACCACTGTCGACCACAATCACGTCCGTGGTCGCCACGTTTTCGATACACCCAAGTTTGGGTGTGACGTTGTTTCGCCGCGTCGACTCCATCATTACATCAGAACTTGTCGGTTTTGATACCGTCATTGCCAAGCTCATGACAGATCTGGTTATAATCAATATCCCTCACCCGGAACTTAGCCAAACCTTTTCATGTTTCTTCTACAATATAAAGCGTCGTTGAATCGGCAACGATAGTGTCCGCCATTTTGTCGTCATCCCGGATTATTCGTCATGTTGCAGGATTTCTTTCTGGATGTGTGGTAACGCAATCAACCTGCAGTCTTGATTAAGCAAAGCACGCATGAGCAGCCGATCTGCTTTTGAATCGCAATGGAATTCTTAAGGTATAATCTTGCTGGCCATAACAATTGTGGAACAAATATTACAGCATACGTTACGCAGCCATCGATTTACATTGTGAACGTAACCGTTAAACAAGTTTCCTGCAGTACTTTCGCCGCGTATCAACTATGCCCACTGACAGTGGGCCACTGTTCCGGGAGTTCCTAGTTTCCCAGATACCAATCGCATGACCGATCTGGTTCCGCGATCAGCAATAACTCATAAGAACTTCCTGAGCAGTAACGGTATGTGTTGGTAAACGACCGGTAAGTGGTAGGAAAGCACGTAACAACCACGCACTAAGCTTAAGGATGCTATATCAAGAGAAACATTTCGAGTAATTCACGCTAAACAGTTTCCCAGCATAGTTACACGAATTTGCATGTTATGTTAACTAATACAATGGAGCAATACTTCGAATAAATTGGAGCAGCCGCGCACGCGTGGATCGAGATAAAATCTGTACATTTTCACAGCAAGTCCGCAATTGTCGGCACCGTACACTCAAGCCCCGCAATTGTTGGAACACATCGAAGTACGGGATGTTGTTTGGAGTTTCAGTTTACAGTATTTATCTAGTGGAATGGGGTTATAATGGGGCCTGTAACACGCTTCCAGCAGGTACTGCAACACAGTTGCTGCAGTCGGGAGCTGAGCGAAGCAACTGACCAAAACGTTCTAGTGACAACAACCGAACAACGCCCCGCGACTTTCAGTACTCGGACATGTGATCCTAAGTTCTAGCTCTTTGTGCCGCTAACAGAATCTATAATAGCACTTAGCAGCTGAATCAGAAGTACGACGGTGTAGCGACTCATGTTCAGCAATGCTTATTTCAGACTGGAGAAACAGAATCCATTCCTCCGTCTTGTCCGCTCTCGACTCGCGGTCTGCCAGTGCGAACTGGCCATCGCAAAGCGATATTATTGAAGATGAGAGCCCGTCTGGCATGAGAACCCCTGCACAAAGGACTGGTCAACTGTTCTCGTACAACTACTGGCCAAACAACGAAAAGTGTATTCCTTTCTAGTTGCATCCGGCATTTGGTACGTTGGCGTAAGTTTATGTACTGAGCATGTCAGCTCAAATATACAGCAATAAACTTTTGAAGATGCTGACGCTGAAACTCGGCAAATGATCCTAAACGCCTTACGCACCATCGAGCGCCGGACCCACTCGTGTCTGACCTTCAAGATGTGGTCTGATGAATCGGAAAATATCTCTATTGACCCTGCCAGAGATGCCCGAGGGTACGAAGAACATTAACACAGCTATATACAAGATGGTGATTGGTAGTAAATCGTCCTAGCAGCCCACTGCTTGCAGATGCGAGGCGAGTGTGGGGCGCAATCCAGGTTGGAAAACCAGAACCCGACTAGGCAGTGAATGCATGAAACCGGGTATCATACTGCACGAGCTGCTGCATGCTTTGGGATTCTTCCATGAACATGCCCGCCCAGATCGCGATGACTACCTTGACGTGTTTCCCGATCACATTGAACCAGGAAAGTACGATCCCAACTTTATCATCCTGACCAACATGTCCAACCATGGGATTCAGTATGACCTTGAATCCATCATTCACTATTCACCACTGGCATTCGCCCAAAACCGCAACAGGCCGACCATGCTCCCGAAAGTGCGGATGCCCGTGAAAATGGGACACCAAGAGTACTTGAGTTCGTTGGATGTTAGTCATGTTAGTAAGCTGAAGAGAGCGTATGGCTGTATCGATGAGTATCTTGAACATGTGCCGCGTCCAGTTCAATTCACGTGTACGGTTGATCATTATGTAAATACAGCCGCGCTGTCCACGACCATGTTACCGACAACGAGCACAGGTACCAGACTTTTGAAATTCTTAGTTCATACTACTTTTGCAAAAGAAAACGAACACGTGAAGAAAAATGTATTTATTGGCAAACTTTAGCATTTCCTTACAGGGGACACGGAAGGATGTTGTCCAAAGGCAAATCTGTTTTACTGCGGCTGGATATTGCCGGAGTCTTGCGGAAAGTGGGGTCAGCCGGACGATCTTTTCTGGTGCGAATCAAAGGGATCTCAGCCGCTTTTTCGTGAGTACTGCCACCGTGGATGCGGCGATGGAGGAATGGGCAACAGCGATTCCTGCAACGGCGATTCCTCACAGCCACTATATCGAGCGATTGTATCCAATGATATTGCATAATGCACTCTGGTTTTGCTCATGTAGTACAGTATACGTTCGGTCGTGACCTTTAAGTTTATTTGTTTTGTCTGCTTGGCTTTGCGTTCTAAATCAGAAGCACTCGGTACGCGATAGGTATTAAATAGTCGCAGAAGAGGACGCAATGACTAACGAGACCACGGCGATTTAAAATTAAGTGCTATCATCGCTGTTTTATGTGTACCAAGTATACTCTTCTGTAACGCTTCGACCAAGAAGACGTTATACGGAACTTTTAATATTCGGTTGCAGGCATCACAAAAACGACAAGGCTGCAATCGAAAGGGCTTACTGGAAGTGCAGCACCATATGCAGCAAAATGATCGTGGCACGTTCCTGCAGCCATTGGGAACGAAAAAATGCGAACTTTCGGTTAATTATCGTCGCGAAAAGATACTTTCTAAGCCGTTGTCTGCAATAATCTCTGTAATTGCGGGTTCACGGCACGTTACCCCTTCGGAGAAATAACTGTTTTATCTTGGACTTACGGCAAACGGCACTTCTTCATTACAAGCTGGCAACTTGGCGGAGAGCTTGCAAACGCACTGACGTTTAACCGGCAAAAAAGACACAAGTTGCGCCCTCGCTTTGGAATGAAAGTGCAGGACCGGTCCAAACTTTGTACAATTTAAAATAGGATTTTTTGTTCTGGAAAGGCATTGCTGTCGGATGAAAAGTCGCCGACGCAGTGTAGCCAAAGAATGGTTGAGGGGGGAAATTCCTGGCAGGGCATTTGCTCTGTCAATATTTTTACCAACGGAACCGCAAATTTCGGATACACTCGCATCCTGTGGGAACGTATTCAGCCTGATACCGGTAACGTGATACTTGCCAGTTGACGCAAGAACATCTCCAGCTTTCTGATGACAGCGTAAATGTATCGATCGTCAACCTACACGGAAGGTTTCCGTTTTCCTTTGCAGCATCTCGCTAACTATAACCACTATATTACAGTATTCGAAATTTGAACTAATCATGGCACAGCTAAATGACAGACCCAATCACAATCAATCGATTTCCATTCTTAGCCAGTTCTTTTTGTGCTTCTTCCATAAGAACGTCTTGTCGAACCGGCAGCGATCGTGTCCGTCATTCTGGCAGCATCTCGGATTATTCGCTACACTGGGTTTCCTGCTGGTGTTCTTTCTGGATGTATACGATCTGATCTTATCCCAGCAGAATGGCCGGGATATAGCCTACCAAAAGGTCAACGTTATCGTTGTGATGATCGGGTATTCAACCAGTCAGATTGCGTATCTTCATGCCTGCTTGTCGTGTCTGTATACCATGCTAAACATCAAGAAGATTGTTCTTTGTATCGAGATTGTCAAGAATGCGGTGAAAATTCTGGAAATACGAATTGAAAGTTACAACAGAACTCGATGGATTGTTTATTGTTCGACGACATTGGCATGTGTTTTGCCTGTAATTTTCGTTATATTCGATCCGAATTTTACGTTGTTTATGAGCATAAACTATGCATTCTGGAGTCTGACACGGTGGAAGTTCATCGTTTATGTTTATCTTATGCTGTCCGTAGCGAGATTCATCGGGATTCAAATGTTATTACTGCAATATAATCTTTGCTGTATAATACATCAGTGCACACAAGAGTTGGTGTCCGATGTCCAGATTTTGTATGAGAATGTTAAAAAAGAAGCGCTGCCTTTGCAGAATTATGTACAGCATTTGAAAACGTTGCGACAAAAGCACGAAACAATCAGGAATATGGTGGAAGCGATGCAGGAAGCCTTCTCCGGGAAGTTTGTGATCGATCTCGTCACCGGGTTGTTCGAGATCCTGGTGGCCGTTTGCTGGTATTGTATGTGGATGGCCATTCCAAGCGCTGGGAATTCGTACAAAGCCAGTCGGATTTTTGTCACGTTTTGTGCTGGACTGATGCAGATGGTGTTGCTCATGAAGAAACCTCTGAAAATCAACCATACGGTAAAGGTAACCTTGCGGCTTCAGAAGCTAACATCATAAGGCTGTATTTCAGAGTAATCTCCTGGAAGATCTTTTGAAACAACTGGGACAAGAAAGATGGCAGCAACTTGACAAACAAGTATGTTTACGCCTTTACGGTTATTGGATCTTAAAGTGTCGTGCTTGTTCGACACGTTTCGTATCACGATTAGAACAGTTCAAGGCGCCGTCAATTACCACACAATTTCGTTTTGTGACTTCACTTTAGAGAAAAGCACCGTTCGGCGCATTTTACAACAGTTTCGAACGCTCTGATCTGACTGATCACATTTGAAATCAGTTTGAAAGAGTTCAGTTTTAAAGGGATGGATGGATGGATCCATCCATGGATGGATGGATGGATCCAAGGGATGGATGGATGGATGGATCCATTTTTTTGGATGGATGTGGACAAAGAAGACCTGGCATAATTCGTCGTTGTTTTAAGCGAATTTCCCTGCTTACCTTCG
>JAQGAU010000462.1:0-27817 GCA_034698045.1 Paramacrobiotus richtersi
TATCTAATACAAAAAAAGAAAAATTAGAACTGTCTGTGCGATGTACAGCAAATTAACGGTACATGTGATCATAATTGTGTAACATATCGATGCGGTAATAACATATGCATAACGAATACATTAGTTACGTATACAGAATCGTTGCAAAGCGCCTTGACACAAACGTATTCAAAACCACCTCAAAATGTAAAAAAAACAATACGTATAAACAACGTATTACTACATGGGAACCAAAAAATATGGAAATTTCCGTTGTTTAGGTTTTTTGAAATCAGGTTTTACGTTTGGTGTCGATTAGTTTGGAAAGGGCACCGAGTGGTATATATAAGTTAACCTTTACGAAACGGTTTCCAAAGATCGGGACAGTTGCTTACTTGGAAGGGTCCCAACTGCACAGGTGTTTATAGTCTTTCGGGTTGGCTTTGTACGAAGTAAGAAGGCGCTTAACTTCATCAACATCCACATCGTCCGAGTCGAAGATTTCCCGCAGTCCCACCAGGACATCCTTCAATGTAGTGCAACGTCTGGGATAGGTCATTTTGTCTTTTTTCCTCAACGATTTCAGACAAAAAAATGCAAAACAATTGAACAATAAGGCGTATGGGTGGTGGTTATATAAAGACGTAGAGAAGAACTTCGGAGTTTAATGGAGCTGATTTTCCAGTCAGCACACTCAAAATGAATCGTGCATGTGTACTGGTCTGAATTCGGTTAAGCGCCTTGAGGGACATTGGCTTAAATGTTTTCGCTTTTTATACAGAAAAGTGCACCGTAGCCCGCCCAGCATCTCGGCCAATCGGAAAAGAACGATAAAGAGTTTTTATTGTGATATGCGGATGATTTATGTTCTTTTGTAGCGGGTCTAATCTCAGTTTACTGAATGTTCAAGATCACATTGTCATTTTTATTCTCGAAAACATTTGCTGTTTACATATCTGAAACAGGATTTGTAACGATTAAACTGACAGCGCTAGCGGAAATTTCATTAATTGCAGGCGTAATTGCCGTTGTTTTGACTGTACAAGTTGCTTTTCCCAAAAAAGTCATTCGATTTCATTTCGAACCTAAATGAATCTATTGCGGTGCAGGAAGCCCAGTAAAGGCTGTGCCAGTGCAATATCCGTGCAAAAACCGTATAAACCGGTAAAGTATCGAAAAATCGTATTTTGAATGCTGAATTTAGTGCAAAAAATTTTACGCAATAAGGGTAATTTTTTGTTATACTCAGATCGCAAGTTTTCTATCATATCTTGTTTATCGTTCTTTTTTCTTGCAGTGCATGGTAACATCGAGCAAACCCCGAACATACATTGTTCTATGTATTGTGGAATAAACGCTCAGCGTGCTACCGGACCACTTCCGCCAGATGCGTGTGACCTTGATGTTCGATGATTAAGGAACTGTTACGACCGTAAATTTTAGTAACAATAACCATTCATATGTGTTTGTTTCGCATCAAATAATAAATTTAAGCTTGCGATAAGGAAACGGAAAACTTCTAATGACCTGATAATTCGTCAACAGCGGAACTTTGTATCAAAATTTATTACAATCGCAGCAGAAGTCAGCCGACATGATTTATGGTTAATTAGCGTGATACAGTTGGCAGTAAACACTCTAAACGTCCGCTAGTTCATATCGGCAAACGTGACATTAGTAACCCGGATTCAAAAAAATTCGGAATTTCAGTTTCAGAAGTCCCCTACTTATGCTAATCTTTTATGTGAGTGTCCATAAATAAAAGGTAACATTACGTGCCACCGTGGCACCACGACCTTAATTCGAATTCGCTGCTGCGCGGAACGTAGAATTCATAGTCAGGTTGTGCAGAACGTAAACTACAGATTTTGCCCCTTTTAATCCGAAACCCAGGGTTCACGGGGTCGGCAGCACACCAGATAATAATTAGATAATAATAGCCAGATACTAGATAATAATAACCAGGGTAATAACTAGACTTCGTATTTATTAACAGCTAAATCCTTAAAGGTTAATAATGTATGTATGGTTTTTATTCGTCTCAGCAGAACCAGAAGTTTTGTCCCTAGATTACTGTGGTTACAAAACCGGAAAGTGCGGCTTTTATAGCGACAGCACCATTCTACAAGCCTAAAAATGGAGAGATGTACTGGACCAGTTACTATGGGGCCTGCTGTTGCGTGAATTGTTTTTTACCAGTACAGTTGGATCTCATTTTTGACATTCGTTTTTACATTTTTCTATGCAGGATAGATTGTTTGACTAAACCTTTTTTGCATTCTACATTAATATTTATAAGCTGTTTTATTGTGTTTTTTAAGATAATAAACTGGATTCTGTGAACTTACAAAAAAACTTTATGTCAGATCACAGTGTAAGTTCACAGTTAAGACAGGGATTCCGGTTGAAAGCAAACATGATTTGGAATCGACAGCCGCGCCAGTAAATGAAAATATATAGTGCACGAAGACTACTAAAACAGGAGTGATAACTACTTACTTTTTAGTTAGACCTACATGCTAACTGGATTTAGCAGGAAAATCTGTCAGAAATGGTTTACTCTGGAATATTTACTGCTTAGGTGATATTTGGTGGGTATTATGGCTTCGCTTACACTTTGGCATTTTTCAACTATGGCACATAAGTATATACACACTTTAATCTGTATATACAGTATGCCACAAAAAAGCGTCGTACTGTACGCCACAGCAAATGCCAACTGATGGTATGAAGACTAACGTAGTGTGATGGCTGGCTAGTACCGTTAATTCGATTTGCGTAACTGCATCAGCATTTAGTCAGTGCCCAAAAAAGGGTACAGTAATTTCGCGGTTTATGGCGCAAACGCAACAACTTGGTAATTTTTTTAACATTAACTATCACGTTATAAGGTTCTGCTTATATCTAGGAAATTTAAGGTATTTCCTCACCATCAATCATTACAAACAACAGCGAATAACCGCTTCTTTCGAAGCGGGTATTTCCTTTCCAAACGTGCGAAAAGTGCCGCAGAGTATGGTTAGCATGGAGATGGTACTTTGATCTGTAGATGAAGTCATGACGTGCCGCCGTACTTTTCACTGCTAATTCATAGCGACATTGGGCTGTATAGAAAACACAGATAGTCCGCGTCATCATTAGAAACCCTGGGGTCACGGGGGCGGCCAGCGCTCACATTTATGTCCACAGGTTAATGTTTGGCCACAAAATTCACCAGAAGACGGAAAGAAGCGCACAGAACAATACACTTATCGACGAAGCAGTATAGCTAGCTGTGACGGGCAAATTAGAAATGCGGCGCATTCGAAATATAAATTATTATTAAAAATGCCATGGTTTTATCGGGAACAAGGCCCACTGCATAGGCCATCCTCCAGGAGATTTTTTCCGTTATACTTGATCGCAGGATGCAGAGTGTCTGTTTGGATTCGAGGTTCGTTTTTCGGTACGACACCATTCGCTTTTGTCAAGCTGTTGTCGTTGTTGCTGATCTTCGAACGGCACTAGTACGGATTAAAGGTCGTTACATAGTGCTTACAGTTAGTTTTCTTTAAATTTGCTGCTTGGATATGTAACATGAAAATATGTAAAGTTGTACAACTGCTAAAATGAAATGTATTGCTATTATTATTGCAATTGTAAAGCAGATTCTGAAACGTTGGAATGTCCGAATGTGCAACTAATTAGCCGGCGTGTAAAGATTTAACAAGTTAGGTAACTTGCAGCTTGGACGTGGTTCTGAAAGGTTTCGCAAACCTTGAAACATAGAAGCTGGTGAATCCTGAACAGCTTCGCAAAATCAAATATGTAACTTGTGCTGCAGAACGGTATTAGACGGTACAGACTGTAACCTTTCCGTCACATTTCAGTATATGTGGCTGCCTGTCAGTGAGATCAGCCATCATCTTCGTAAGAGATCCGGAACCTTTCGCTCTCAGACCTATCCAGTTTCAGTCCGCTCCGAACAACATTATTGTGTGACTGTAATTCATGGAATGCGGTTTCCACGTACTAAAAGACCACAAACTTCTTACAACTGTCACTTTATGGATTTGTTAAGACTTCGCTAGTTGTGAAAAAGTTGTCGAAAGTTTGTCGCGGGTACTGTAACGAAACGACGTTTTGGGTGTTGCTGATCTGTTTGGAAGTATGGCTAAAAGTTTAGGGAAATCGATGCCTGGTTTAAAAGTTAACATGATCTGTAGATATTCTACAACTACTCCTGTTTAATTCTATTCTAGAACTGACTCCATTGAAGCATTTCGCACAGCTGAAACTAGTGAAAGGTCCTTCCCATCGAAAACCAACCACGCGTTGATATGCCGTACAGTTAGTGGCTAAACATGACCGCCACTAAACTGGACCAACTCCGGAGAACACGGTTAGCTAGAGGGTGTGACAAGCAAAATGGCGGTGGTATATCTGGAAACGAAACAAAGATAGGCTACATGCCGGTACCAGGGTTTTTTTAGCACGGGATGTTGTGGCACGATCCGGTTGGTGGCAGTTTAGGCAGCAAATAGTACGAAGCAATCTAATCAGCCCACCGCGATGCTCCCGACTCATCAGCAGCAGCAGTATGTAAAGAACCCGAGTTTGGTTAAACAACAACATACAGTAGTAATGTGGCTTGTGTAGAGTACACTTACCGGTGTAGACGAGTAACCCACGAAGAACACCGATCGAAGCCAACTGGAAATCATAGCATTCCAGCGGAATATCCCTGGCACCGAGAACATCATCACTGGCACAGCCAGAAAGCAGAATCCATGCACGACAAATGCACAGCACAACAACTTGGCCATCCCCACTCGCCGATTATATAACGCGTGGACGGCTTTCGTCGCGACCTCGCGCGGCCGCTTGAAGGATATCCTTGACACCACAGCACTGCTAGGACCAGGTATAACTGTCCGCACACGTAAGCTCTTCAGTCCGATCTTCACGAAAACAAGAAAATACAAAAATCCAGACAGTCCCATGTTCAAATACGCACGGAGAATGTTTAAAAGGTTAAAATCGGGTCCGGTGCGAGCAAATCCGCACACACCGAAAGGAGCCGTTGCGACGAATCCCCCATCCCCCATCCCCATCCATGTACGTGTGCACGTGGATGGCAGTGGCCATAGCCCATATGAACAATAGCATGACCGTTAGTGCAGACGGGGTAACAAACTTTCCATATGAATGGGGAAAGTAGATCGCGATGAAGCGATTAACAGCCAGGTTTGTCATACCCCACAAACTGGCAGTGACTGTCACCATATACAGGAAATGGTACTGTTTGCAGAAGGGTTGGGATGGCGGACTGCCGGATTGTGATGTTTGGAGCATCCAAGTGAACACTGGCCAATGGACGATTACAATGAAGAATTCCAGTAACAGCTGGTGGAGGATGAATACTCCCGATCCGGTGTGTAGGGCTTTTTGCCGAATTACGGTCCAGATCATTGCGATGAATATCAGGGATGTTAGCAAGCAAAGTATGGCAGAAATGGCGGTAAACGTGTTGAGATGTGTAGAATTGATTTTGAGAATGACAAGAGTAGTTGAGTTGTTCATTTTGCTTTTAATGCTTGCATCAGTATACTGGTCCGTTAACTTTAAGATTAAGGTTTGTCCCTCTTAAGATGACTACAGCAACTCGTGCAAATCTGGATTAATGGGAGAAATCTCATTAAAAATGTTACCTCATGGAAATCTAAATTTAATCGGTGATCAATGGCAAAATATTTGTTGACGACAAGGTTTGCGTGTATACTGTCGCGCCCTTTTTACCATTTCCTGTCAGGATTACGGATTGGCATTCTTATCCTCATGTTACCAAATAATTGAGCAACTTCGTTACCAGCCAGCTTAATCACAGTCGCAATTGCGCAAAAGAACCGATACGCTGCAAAAATTAGTGTGGTATCTGGCTGCACGGTAATTGTGGCGCGGTCTCGAGCGGAAATTGATATGTCGTATTGCTAATGACGGTTTTCAACTCTCCATAATTATACTACAACGCACCATAAATTTCGAAGAAATGCATGCTTCAAATGCAGTTCAAATGTTGTACTTCTACTACGGACAGCTGACAAATGTTTACATATTCGAAAGATGTACTCAAATATTATGTACAGATACAGCTCACAATCAGCTAACAGAGACTCGCTAGCAACAATTCGCTTTCGCTTCCAGTTATTCGGAAATGAAATGGTTTATGACAGTTAGTTTCACAGACATTCGTTGTAACCAAACTCAGTGAATCCAGGGAAATTAGGGAATATTAATTTTGAACATGTTACTCGAGTATGATACAATACGGACAATGTCATTTGGTGTCAGACAATAATACAAATTATTCCGCATCAGACGAACATCCTTGCACTTCTCTGCGGCGCGAACCCATCGCCCATTGATTCGTTTGATCACATTGAAATCGTTGTCGTACACAAGAACATGATCTGCATCGTACAGATCAAATCCTTTCCCGTTAACTTCGTATGGTACCCAAGCGTTAATGCTCCAGTTCCATGTGAAGATCCGCTGAAACTGGTCAACGTACATTGGCATCCCGTCATTTCCAATGGCCACTTCGCGCACGTTGAAGCCATTGTAGTCTAGAATCCACTGATGACTAACATAATGGTAAAGGTCACCGTTAGCGGTTACCGCGAACGCTTCGTCTCGGTTCCGTGCAGCAACTTGGATAAAGCGAACGCTCGGTTGATTGGGTACCTATGCCAGTTAAAGCAATAAATTATGCTTCCACGTAAATTTTCCATTCAATGCGCAATTTACCAGTTCCAAGGACTGACCAGAGGACAGTCTCCAGATCTTTCCATCGGTGTCCACAACCCAGACCGATTCGTCCATTCCCCGCGTTGCATATGCAGCATTCGAGGCAACTGTTTTCGTAATGGTTCTAGAACTTCCTGGAGCACGTTCAGTTTGTACAAGCTGGTTCATGTTGTTCACGTAATAGTCTACACCGTTGCTTTGCGAAAGGTCATTTGAAAAGTCGGTATTAGGAAAAGAAACACTATTTACACCCGAAAATCTTGTACCACCGATTCCAAAAAAAGTTGGATTAGTTCTTGATCCAGTCAACTGGCCAATAGGTCTTCCTAGGTAATTATAACCTTGCTGGTAACCGATTGTTCCCAAATTCGCGGCAGAGGACGCCCGCGAAGGACCCGACAAGCCGTCACCCACACTCGACGCACCTAATCCACTGTCAGAATAATAATCGAAATTGTCACCATTTGGGTCATAATAGTTCATATCAGACGACTCCGCGTAGTCAGTATAATACGAAGGATCATAATCAGGATAAGCTTCGTCCACGGCATTGAGTGGCAGCCGATTACCATTGTTACGGCTTGTTTGCTGGTAACTATTTGGACCGATACCAGCGTTCAACTGGTCATTCGTATTCGGAGTGTTCGTCAATGGTCGTCGATTCGGAGTGATGGGGGGAGCGACTTGTGCTTGCGGCCGAATATTTCCATTAAACAAGCCGTTGTTCCTTATGTTATTAAGCGGTGTTTGTTGGTTTTGGCGCCCAATTTGTGGACCAGAATTTATCCGACCAGAATTCACTGTTCCACCACCAAGGCTGGGGTTTAGTCGGACACTAGCAAGGGGATTTAACCGGGCATCTTGTTGATTATTAAATCTGCCGAAATTTTGGTTATTGCCAAAATTCCCGGGTTGGCGGCCATTTTGTTGATTACCAATGAGTCCGCCAGAAACTCCATTAGGTCTCGGAAATCCCGTACCACGTCCGTTCATGTTGGTGCTTCCAATGACACCATTCAACCGCTGCTGGGATGATCCGGAATTCAAAGGAGTAACTGGTCTAGTTTGACCCTGATTGTTGCTTCCGAAACCGGCATTTCCTTGCTGACCGTACAAATAGTTTTGATTGTACATCTGAGACTGCACGGAATTAGGATTTCTATTGGCGGTTTGATAATCATAACTATACGAGTTCGGTGCGGTGTTCCCCGCAGAATAAAATCCCTGATTGTTTCGGTTGGTAGCGGCACTATTTCCAAGCGATCCATACTGATATGTGTAGTTATTCGACTGAGGCCGGTTAGGTCCGGAATTATTTGCGGTTTGGTAGTCATAATTGTACCAAAAGGGACCACTGCCTGCTGAACTGCCTGCTTGACTATTCTGGCTGTTCCTACTTCCGCCGGCGACATTATTCCCAGAATTTCCAAGTGGTCCGTATTCATACGTGTAATTAACCATTACAGGCTGGTTGGGATTGGAATTATTCGAGACTTGGTAATCGTAAGTGTACCAAAACGGACCTTCCGCGGAGGAATTAAATCCTTGAGCATTGCGGTTGCCGGCGGTATTATTGCCGAATGCGCCGTATTCGTATGTGTAGTTGTATGCTACAGGCTGATTGATGGTTCCGTTGGGGCTGCCAGATGTTTGGTAATTGTACGAAAAGAGCTGCGGACTTCCTGGACCATTCAATCCATTCTGTTGTCCAGGAGGGACTGTATTAAACTGAGCGGGGTTGCCGGATGGTGGATTTACTTGTCCATTCGCCAAACGAATAACTACGAAAGTTTAAAGCAGTGGGGAACAACAGACTAACTTGACAAAAAAATCTGTAATCACGTACGTTTTATAACGATGCCCAAGACAGCCAGGAGGGTGACGCCGACGCTGTCATATCTTCCAAAAGTCGGACCCATACTTTCCCAAACTTGGCAGAAAGGTCGACGATCTGTTGCTGATAAATGTTATAGTGTGGTATAAATTAACTAGATACTGGGCTACATAGACCTGTATATTGGTTATACGGGTCTGTATAACATGTGCATAGGAAATATCATCTAGTTCAAGTAGCGCCTTTTGATAGCTATTAGTATTTTGGGAAACGAAGTATCAGTCTATTAATTTGCTTCGAAATGACCTGTTCTTACTGAATAGTATTGTATTTGTAAGCATCGTATTTGCAGTACGTAACCTTTCGTTACTGAAAAGAAAGGAACACGAACGCGTTTTTGTCGTTAAAAATCAGTGGCCAGTCGGTGCCAGCTGTGGAAACGTGTTCCTCGAGTTGTGTATACTGTATTGTTTGTCTTAAGTTCTGCATTCCGGTTTTCCAAACCTGCTGTCACCAAGATCTTGTGAACAAAGAGCACACGAAAGCGAATTCCTAGGCCGCTGTACATATTGCAAGATAATAGAGCAAACAGCATGTCAGGAATCCAAATTCCAAAGAAACGATCTGAATGATAGCTGCTTTTGTAAGCGGTTTTCTAACAGCGTATGGACTAGTTCACGGCTCTTCATGTACCGTAATACAGAAATCACGATGGTGTCCGAGTTAAGCCGTGGATAGAAACTGGTACGACAACTGTTGTAAAATTATAATATTCTGGTGTAATTATGTGCTTTCTGAAGGCGTACGTGCACTTACAATTTAGATATTTCATTGCCATGTTTGCGTGTTTAGCACTTTTAGCAGAACGTTAACATTGCAAGATCTTTACGGTCACTAATCCTGCATCAGAACGCAACACAATGCAGAGTCACACTACTATCAAACAGAATGTTAATAAAATCGTGTTGTATAGTAGTAGCATATAAGTCCTAATGAAAAGAGATTTCAGTGATTAAACTCGCACAATGTCCGCTAGGTATGTCAAAAAGGCTTGGAACGTATCCCGACACAGTTTATTCGGTGACGAGTAGTACTCGATATCTTTAAACACCGACAACTCCGGAGTTCCATCGGAAATAACAATCCGACCTTTCTGGCATACAGCCACCACCGCGTCTTTGTGGAGGGCTTTGGCTCCCGCTGCTTCGATTATAGCATTATTTTGATTCAGCAGACCCTCATGAATGGATTTCGCCAAGAGTCGGCAGCGGAGGCTGTTATCGGAAGTGAACTGGAAACTCGTGGCCTTCGACTGTCGTACGTCTCTTTCGGAAGCGGTTGTCGCGGTTTTGGTGCAGGTGACAGTCAACGCAGGGCTTTGCGGACAAATCAGGAATTCTCTAACCTAGAACATACGAGAAGTTTGGCATCATATCTTACTTCCATTTCATGTCTGGGCGGAAAATGTTCATGCGAATGCCGTGCAACATAGTACATCATTAATTTATGGTTTTGAGAGTGTAATTGCACAGATCAATAGAAGTACGATTTTTGCAATACTATACTATCCGTATTATGTCCGTATTCCACAATGCAGGGTACAACAATTATATTACAGCTTTTTTGGTGTGTTTGATCATATAAACTAAACCATTGGAAAAATTATTATTCTACCATAGAAATTAGAAGTATTGCATGTGTGAACGATTTTTAAGGAAACCGTAATCATTTATTCTTTTATAACTTTCTTAAACTGGTTCCAAACGGATAGCTTCACTATAAGAATACCACTAGAACGTGCAGCTTTTCTAGTTTCAGACGTACCCATTGCCTTAGCGGAATACGAGTTAGCTCTGGACTACGCTGGCGAAGGGTGGCGATAGCGTCTGATGGAAACTTCTGCGTATAAATGAATGTCATAAACTCGGTGAATTTTGTTCGACAACGGTCGGTCATGTCCGCAGCGAAGACGACTTTCGTGGCATTTGCCTCCTCAACATCCTGCACGTCAACGACTAGGTTACCGTCGTTGCATTTTGCTGTGATGGTTTTGGGGATGGCTTGTGCAGTGTGGCTTTGGTCAACCATCCCTTGGATTCTGGTGTGGATTTCATGCAGCACAGTTCGGCAGTAAAACGTGTTTTCGATGGAGAACACAACGGATGTTGCATCGGTCTTATCCAGATCTGGTTCGGTTGTCGTTAGAACGCCTTTACCAGCGCAGTGTATTTCAATCGGGGGTGCTTCGTAGCAGTTACGTTTTGGAATTGGTAGCGTTTTTGTAGGACCTAGACAATTTCGAAGAGTGTCCTTATATACTGAACAAGTACAAGATGTATACTATCGGCATGCTTTGTCGATTATTACGAAGCGTTAATCTGTTCACTCACATTTTCGGTAGAGATCCAACGTGAGATTTGACCGATCGTTCACAGCTCTTCCTCCGCAGGTGAAATAGATGGCATTGCCACTATGCGCATCGGGCTTACGAACGGTTGTCACCCATTGCAAGAATTCCTCCATTTCACAGCAAGAACAGTCAGGTTTGGCGCAAAAATTGTTCCGCTGGAATATGAACGTAAATCCAGCCGACAGCGGGGTAATGGTGCGCAAGATCTCATATGGTACCGTTGATAAACTATTGGCCTGCAGATCTAGCTGGTCAAGTGACAATGAAAACGCCGGACCGCTTCGGTGAATGGTTCGCAGTTTGGGGTTTTGATTGGAAGCGCTCAATCTCACCTACATCACACAGTTATATCAACGGATATATTTGTTAATGTAAGCGAAACATTCAACCGATGAAAGTTGAAACTCAATTAAGCACAGTGTAATTAATACAGTAAACGTGTATTTTGTACACAACAGAATGAGGATAAAGGTCAGCTATTTTTTACAGAATCCTAACAAAAGGCGAAGCGCTTAATGTGTTCGTACCAGGCTCTCTTGAATCGGTTGGAAAACTGACCAGTCCAGTTCCTGCAAGGCGTTGTAACTGATTTTTACGCTTTGAAGTTTCGGTACTACTGGAGCATTTGCCGCCGGTACCAGTGGAAATGTGATAGACTGGAACGTATCCGGAGCGATCGTTCGTACATCATTGTGACCCAAATCCAGGAGGACCAATGAGCGAAATCCCCGAAACAAACTGCTATCCAGATAACCAATCCGGCTGTGGTGTATCTCCAGTTCGGTAATCTGGTGTTTGACATTCTCTAAAAACAACTCAAACGACGGCCGCTGGCCTGGGTCGACGGAGCGAAATCCATCCAAACGGATCTTCTCTAGCCCCGAACGAGAAGGAAGCGGTTCAGAGTTGTTGCGTAGAATGTTGCAGTAGTTTTTCGAGTCATATCGTGGGCAAGAGATGACCACTTCCTGTACATCAGCAGGCAGTTGATTCACATCAAAGGTTGTCGGAATATCCAAATCCGCGTCAGCACAGTTCAGTTCGGCCTCGGTGTATGTACACCGTGGGTGTGGAAGGCAGTCCACCGATTCGGTAATTAAAAAGACCATCAGCAGGATAAAAACACGAAATCGGTACATTTTCTCAGAGTTAACGCAAACCTGCGAAAACCAGCGTTTGTCAGCCTCTCCCATAACTCGGATGTTCTCGATTCAGATTTCTTTCGCCCGTTTATTCTCAAGCACTGTGCATGCTTTTCCCGCAAGTGCCTGTATCTGTATGTTATGCAGTCTGAAGTTAACCGACGTACACGTTTACATTTTTTAAGTGCTGTGTTATCTGATGTAAACAGCAGAACTGTCCTATCTGATGGTATCAGAGCACGGGTCTCTATCGGACAATCAAAGGTTCTCCGTACTTCATAGTTCATACATCAATTAAAATTAGAGATTAGTTTTGTTGTTCTTTGCTTAGCACTAGCGTTTCACCATATGGGTTTCGTCGAACGGTGCACAAAAATTATGTTGTAGCTAGAACGGAGTTATCGAAGCGCGAAAGACTGTGGTACGCAAAATCACTGACTTGTGAGACTTGAGAAATTAATGGATTTGGACATGTAGTTCTCAATTAATGCACTAAACTCAAGAATTTCAAAACTACGGTATAAACGAAGTAGAAAGACAGTATTTCGGAGCTGCTGTTCACAGATACGGATCGCGCATCCGCGGTCTCATTTTCCCCAAAACATTGTTTAATTAAACTAGTAACTAGTTTATAGCTTACTGGTATGCCGAGGCATGCCAGTACGGTATTAATATAGCCAATAAAATTAATTGGTATAAAGATGCTGATCAGTTAAATCCCATAATCATTCACTGACTCACTAGTGCGGCCGCATCTGGGACTGATTAAAACTACAATAATTGGAACACTGTCAATCAGCATCTGGAATATGCACCGCTGAAAGACTTTCAAACATCATCAGACTTCAAGATATCATCTGTTTATGCTAGTACATTCGTGTCAGCTAGCCAAGCTGACTTTTTTATGGTTTCTTTGATCTGTATATACTGTAGTAGAGCTGCTGCTCCCATCATCAGACGGATGCAGAATCGAGCACTGTCGGCAATATCTAACGATGCGGAACACTTCCAGGCAGTTCCAGCTGCCTGTGAATTATGCATGCGCTCACAGCAGTGACTGTAGCATATTTCCGGTCTCTTCGGCTTCTGTGTCTGTACTAACAGTCCAGATATATTTTTCCGACTCCGCTGCAACACAAATATGTGCATCGTGAATAATTTGTCAGGAACTTTCTAATGAATTGCTGTGCGCAGTACGATTCGGAATGATAGAATACCTGACATAAAGAGGTTTTGACTTTGTAAGAATACCTGCTGCGAATATTTAGTAGTTATACCATGACAGGAAGCACTGAATCGGATGCAGCAATTAGCAAAACTGCATGCACGTTCTTTATCGCATGCAGCGATGGCAAGAGCTCCCAAAGATATGCAATCAGCAGTGCGTCTTCTGCTGGTGTTTTGCTGGTCAACTATACTAGTAGCTGATGTGGATGGATTACCGGATAGTTTGTCTGTAGGTAGGTAAGAATTCATTATGCTACAAAAAACTGAGATGTTCCTGTTAGCAGCTGCGCGCGTTCGAACAAGTGTAACCAAAGTTTTTTAATTATTTTGTTTACATAACAGATCTGGTAACGTAAATATTTGTGTTTGCTGCATGAGGCTGCGTTATGCAGAATGTAAGCAATGACCGGGAACGTTACCACAGTCGTGAGAATCTACCTTCCGTTTTTTATAGTGGGACTGTTTAATGACGCATCGTCGGATCTAAAGTATGTTTTCGACTACGCCATCAGCGCGGTGAATGAAGAAAATGACCTGCGGACTGCCAACACTAGACTACATGGGAAGAAGCATGATATACCTCCTTTGGATAGTTATCGCGCTTCCAAAAGGAGTTAGTATGGTTGTACACTTTATTTCGTATTCATTTTGTGTCCTATTACTTACACTTTCATTTTTTACTGAGAGAAATTCAAAGCCTGTATATATTGACCGGTAAACATCTATCTGTAACCGGGATTATTTACACAAATAATTATAGCTACGTATATCCAACTATAACGTATAAGTGTATCAGTGTGCATAACAATAACCGACCGCTTTGGAACTGTTATTATCCTACCGGGTTCGCCGCCCCGATTGGCGGTCTCATCAGATTTTTCGGTTAAGGTGACAACTTTCCGGATCGATCTTGGCCTTCTTTTGTAGACAATTTCACCCTCTATATGACAATAGGCGGGTATTTGGTAGTGATTCTATTCTCAATTTTTTGGTAATTTTTAAATGAAATACACCAGACCGAAGTTTTGGCGGATTTTGAAAATCAAAAATGCTTGGAATTAAGTTAATAATTTTTATGCACAGGCTCGCGTGCTTGAATCACACATGCGCTATCATTTTCAGTAGTACACTGAACCCGCTTCCTTTTGGATAAATAGTCAGTCTTCGAATGTTTACAGGAGAGCACAGCGAATACCTGGAATCTTTAAACAACCAAAAATGGCGGCGTGATTTCATGGTATATTTCAGGCTGCTAACAATAAGTCCTGAAAATCGAACCGTATTAGGACAAGCGACCCATATTTCTAATGCCCATAACCTCGGCTTTCAGGCGACGTAAAACAACTGTACCTCGGGCTTCTGTCTGCGGCAAGCAATAACGATTTTGGCCATGCCGCCATTTTGACTTGGCGAAAAATTAAATGTTTCAAATTTCATATCGCCATAAAAAAGCTAAGGTGCACAATTTTCAAACGGGTCTTGAGTCATATGAGAACTCGCACGAAGGGGCACGTTATAACAGCAAAAGAATAACAGTTGCTATTTGTGCTGCTCAGCCATACTTACTTAAACTTTCGAAACTCCCGCCAAAATGTTTTCCTACCCCATAACCTTTAGTGAGCTATAACTTTCGACCCAAAACTTGTACACGGGCAACATGCACACATTCCGTGAGCTAGAAAGTAGCTCTTTCATTTCCAGTATGCAAGAGATGTCTGCCGCATGTGAGTGGTTCGGGATCTGCAACCGCCTACACCGCCAATCGGTGCGGCGCACCCGGTACTAGCTCATGGTTTCTTTATACCACAGTATGCCAAATCTTCCAAGAGCCGCTCTTGGCGATTGTGGGACCACAGCACCGTTTTTCCGCTGATAATGTCCAGTCCATGGCGGCGTCATTGGCTGTTCCGCACATTGAAGGACGCTGGGATCACCGAATATGGCTGCCTAGCGAGTCCTTCTCGACTAATTTACACCCTGACCATCGGATATTGAGTAGGGCATTCAGTGATCTGATACGACTATGGCAATGGACATCTGTTACGATTCTGTACGAAAGCACCGACAGTAAGTAAACACAGGTGATCAACTATCGTGAACCTTGTGCCGAAGACGACAAAGTGCACACGAAATTTATGCATAATAGCGCAAAAGTTTTGTACATCTTCTTGTACTGTTTCGATCACTCGAACTCTATATGGCGACCAAAAAAATTATCCAAAATACTTATTAGTTAAATTAACTTAATTATGAATTAGTAATAATTAGTTAAACGAGTTACAACTTGTAAATGTCGGATTATTTTGGTAAACTGCAATAGTTGTTGTCAAGTAACAACGTTTCGTGAATCCAAAACCGAATGCTTTTTTGCGCCACTGTACTACGTTTTCTCTGCAATTGGTTACGCTATTGTATGGCTGTTGTAGGTGTAATAAGGCTGCAGGAAGTGCTTCGGACAGCAACAAAAATCAAAATATCCATGAGATTACTTAAAGCACCAAATTACCATGACGTCCTTAAAGATGTACGAACCAGTGGCGAGTCAAGAATCATTGTGGATTGTCATATCAGCAAAATACCAGAAATACTACGTCAAGCCCAGGAACTGAAACTGGTATCGCCTTATCATCAGTTTCTTTTAACAGCGTTGGTAAACCGTATTAAAATTTGCATGAAATATTTATATGCGTATTTATGTGCTTTTGATGTTTAGGATATTCATACAGTTGACCTCTCCATGTTTAGCGATTTCCATTTGAACATAACAGGATTCACACTGCTCGATCCCAAGGCGGAAAATGTACAAACGGCAGTTCGCGGCTGGACCAGTCAAAGAATTACACCTGGAACGGTGGGAACTGTGTCGGGAAATATGATTGCAACGGTAATTATAAGTAATATCTGACGTAGGCAATTAAGATTAATTATTGATGGACAAACCATTTCCTGTGTTGTAACATGTTCTTCTTGTACGAAAACGAATCAAAATGTATGTGGAATTTTCCGGACATATGTACGCTAATATATTCTACAGTAGTGCGTTGTCTTTAAAAACACATATACCTTTAGTCTTTTAGTTTTTGTATGAATATGTATATTTATGGTATATGTTTAATATCTAACAAGTAAGAAACTGAACTGAGTTTTTTCATTCAGCGGTATATTTAGGCAGCTGACAATGAATGCAGCCCAGCTTATACATTCGTCGCTATGCTGTTTCTTTACTGTGCTTCGGTAACTTGCGGGCAATATAACATCTGTTCGAACATTGTTTTAACAGTAAGTTTTTACAATAACCTTTACCAATTTGCACATTTTTATAGACGGAGCAAGCATTATTATACGATTCCGTCCTCCTACTTGCGAAAGCGCTAACTCGACCGGAAATTGCTAATCTCAGTATGATGCCGGTCAGCTGTGATAAGGAGATCGCTTGGTCTCGTGGCCGAGATGTTGTGAATGCTCTGGGAAATACACAAATCCATGGGCTGACTGGATTAATCAAATTCGACGAAAATCGTACTCGCTCCGATTTTGACCTGGGTATTATTCAGCTGCTGTCCAGTGGCTATCAAGAAGTAGGTTATTCCTTAATGATTCAAAACTCAGAAATTTCCCGTTTTTTGTGAACACAGTCAAAATGGTAAATAGTATATACACAAAGTACCGCGTAGTGCATCTCGGGCATACACTTTTGTGTGAACCTAATCAATGTTTTATGTAACTCTGGTGTGAGATTTTTTTGTTTAAGTTTTTGTAATATGTATCAATATACATTGTGCACCGCCGATACACAATTTAATTTAATTACATTACATTTATTTTAATTTAGTTTAATTGCTATGTATTACCTTGCTTCTACATGAACTTCTGTTTTAAATTCAGGTTGGAAAATGGAATCCGCGAAGCGGCGCAGTAATTACGTGGGACTATTCGGACCATTTGGCCCAAATCAGAACTGCGATGCGAAATAAAACTCTGCGAGCTATTGCTGTTAACGAAAACCCATACATTATGACGAAAACATATGAAAACGGCACAAGATATTATGAGGTTTGCAACACCAATATTTTTAGCTTTTTTACACAGTGATCAGTTGTTAAAGTAAAATCTGTTTAAGGGCTATGCCGTTGATTTGCTAAAACACATTGCCCAGGAGGTAGGATTTAAATACACGCTGGATGTCATCGAAAAGGAAGGTGAGTCAAAGTAGCCAATCAAATTTTTTTTATCGTGGCTGCTTTTTATCAGTTTCGTCTTTGATTAGCGAAAGCCGTACACACGATCCAATTAAAATTGGCTGTTATATTAATTATAAATCTGGAGCAAATCCTAATCGCAAATCAAATCATAACTGCACCGTAATTAGCTTTAATCAAATACAATTTTATCCGAATTTCACTGGTATTATTGTAGCAGTAAACCATACGCATGTTCTGCTGTTTTAAATTAAACCCAAAAATTATATAGTGCACGGCGTATTTGATGAGAAAACCGGCGAATGGAACGGACTGGTGCGACAATTAATGGACAAGCAAGCCGACATGGCCGTTGGGGCCATTACGATTAGCTATAACCGGGAAAAAATAGTCGACTTTACAAAACCCTTTATGCATTTGGGTATCGCCATCCTGTACAAGCGACCAAAAAAGACAGCCCCTCTGTTGTTCTCTTTCCTGCATCCTCTGACATACGATGTGTGGATGTATACGGTAATAAAAATTCGTACAGGCTATATCGCATTAAAAGTACTACGATCACTTCGTTACTTTGCAGGTAACATCATTCATTGTGGTGTCGTTGACTATTTTCATCTTGGCACGCTTCTCTCCATACGAATGGTACAATCCCCATCCGTGCAACGAGGAGGGAGATGTGGTGGAAAATCAGTTTACAATATGTAATTCTCTATGGTTCACCATTGGTTCGTTGATGCAGCAAGGATCGGATATTGCGCCCCGAGCTGTGTCCACTCGAATAGTGGCCGGATGTTGGTGGTTCTTTACCTTGGTTAGTATGCTTACGTTCGCCCGTTGAGTATCTGCAATATTTTTGACAACAGTATGTTACGATTAGTGTTTTTGTTATACACACCGTAACACAGTACATGCAGGAATTCGAATAAGAAAACATAAAGGTCACGACGGAAATCTTAAGAAGTTACTGTATTCCCTTTGGTAAAGTAGTCAGTTTCGTATAGTGTGCCAAATGACATGTACGGTCGTTCTGTCGAAACCACATGATGACGACATGCCCGTGACGTAACACGTAAGTCATCTTAATTCCAGAAGTGACCAAAACGTATTTCTAAGAAAGGCAAAGTCTGCAGAACAGTATTACCCTATGACCAGTATAGATTCAAATTTTTACAATGCGTTTTTGTTGGCCCAGGAAATTGAGTAAACCAGTCAGTGACGTCACGAACGTGTCGTCATCACGTTGTTTCGGTAGGACGGCCGCACATGCTATTTGGCACACTATACAAAACTGACTACTTTATCGAAGGGAATACAGTACCAAAAACTTACGTATAGTAACTTTCAACGGTACAAAGAAGTTGCCCAGTTGGAGTCCGAGGATAGTTTCAGCAAATACTATGTTTCAACAGGGTTGCGTATAGTTTCGTAAATGCATGTGTTCACTTGTGCTGTTTTCGCAGATTATGATAAGCAGCTACACGGCCAATTTGGCAGCGTTTCTAACAGTGGAACGTATGAAATTACCAATCGAAAACGCCGAAGATCTGTCAAAACAGAGTGTCATCAAGTACGGATGCTATCAAGGTGGTGCAACATGCACGTTCTTTAAAGAATCGAAACTACCAGTATACAAGCGTATGTGGGATGCCATGAATGCGGACGCGTCAAACTTCATGAAGACCACAAGTGCTGGGGTAGGACGAGTGAAGAAGGAAAAGGAAGAATATGCTTTTCTCATGGAGTCTCCGTCCTTGGAATATCAAGTGTCCCAGGACTGTGACCTAACGCAGATCGGCAATTTGCTAGATTCCAAAGGATTCGGTATCGCCACACCCAAAAGTTAGTATATTACATATAAAGCGTAACACATGGAGACTAAATGTTACGGAATCGTTTAAGCAATTAAAATACCATGTAATTTTTATGTGACATTCCACTTGTAACGGTACTATGATTTATTGGGCAAAAGCCTCCGCCACATAAAACAAGTGCACAGGCACATAATGAGAATCTACAAGGTAAAAAGTCAGGTAACGGTACTTGTATGCCTACGAAGCAAATAATATTTATGTAAATTTCTGCTCTTGCAAGTGTTTGTAGCGACATACTGCTTTCGTAGTGGGTCTATCCGGCACTAACAGTAGTCTCATTTTACGACTACAGACTCCCCGTATCGTGATGAAATATCCAAAGCAATATTGAAACTACAAGAAGAAAGCGAGCTGCATAAACTAAAGGATCGATGGTGGAAGAAGAATGATTCCTTGACCTGTGACGGAACCAGCAAACCACAAGACCAGGCCAGTGAACTGGGCTTGGCCAACGTGGGCGGCGTATTCGTCATCCTGGGGGCGGGCTTGGTACTGGCTTTTGCGGTGGCCATTTTGGAGTTTGTTTGGAAAGTTAGGAGAACGTCGTCTGGATATCAGGTATGCTATGCTAATCTTTAATTAAAGTCTGCATCATCAAAAGCTTTACCAATTTTACAGTATCAGTTGCAATGCTCATCGTTTTCTGCTTTAAGTTTTAATTTTATACAGGATCCTATTCCAACGGAAATGAGCCGTGCATTATGTTTCGCGATCCGACTGCATGGATCATCAAAGAAACCGGTTGTCCGGTACGCGCATGATACGCTTGATTATCGGGACAACTATCGTTCCTCCCGGTAAACCATTTCACGAAGCAAAACTTGGTTAAGAAATCTGTGCGATATGTAAGGTGGGCGTTGTTCTCTTTTCCCGTTGTTCCCACTTTCGAAACAAGAAGAAGTATCATTTGCGTGATGTTGTCTTGTTCGGTCAAATAAATCTGATCAATTTATACCGACAACGGTTGGTGGTAATAGCAGAGATACTCACTCGCAGAACATGACGGAACCGATAATGGCAGCCGAAATATGCTCGCACTGCTGCACTGTTTGCTTGTTTGTTCGTTAGCCTTTTAAAAAATCGTCAGACCCGGAAACAAGCGGTCGAGTACAGCGGGACCGCATATGTAGGTACAGTACAAGTAGTGCAAACGCTGTATCTCTCGTATAGTATACCAGGTCGATTGATAATCCTTGGATGCATTTGAGGTACCATCGATAATCAACTGGAATAACTCTAATTCTAATCTGCCATACCAACTTACTGCTGCTATACGTCTAAAATTACATGTGAAAGCGCCATCGATAAGCAATCGGAATAATCCTAATCTGCTGCATAATTATACCGACAGTGCAATATAAGCTACATGTACTGTCATACCGATACCTGTATGAAGGACTCTAACGTATCGCTTGAACGGCGGCAGTACGCTCACCATGCCGCGCGCATTCACCGAACTCGTCAAACTGGGTAAAAATCCACGGTTAGCACGTTATTGATTTTGTTGACACAAAATTCCACAGACATCTGTTATCTTCTAAGTTCAAAGTTCTGGGGAAGCTTACAAGCGTTTCTTCTTTTCGCTATCAGGTACGTGCAAAGGACATAGAGCAACGTACTTATATAATATTAAGAATTCGCATTGTGCAGATTGAGTGTGCTTATTGGGAGAACACACTTGGGATGTTCGAATGCGACGCTTGAAATTCAGAGTTTTAACATCTTTCCGCACAACGGTATAACAACGTCTTTCCGCACAACGGTATAACAACGTTAACGGAATTCCAAACATTCACTGACACTGACAGTCTGACAGCTATGGAAACCAGGGTGAAACGAGTTGCAGTTATCGGTTCCGGGTATTCTGGATTGTGCACCCTTAAGCACTTATCCGCGGATCCAAGCTTCCAACCTGTGGCATTTGAGCAAGCTGATTGTATTGGTGGTATTTGGAAATACCCAGCAGGATGCGAAGATCATATCAGCCAACCAGAAACATCGCCATTCTTTTGTCGCATATATCGTGATATGAGGTAGCGCGAACAAGCGTGCAAACGAGACGTTTCGGGTTGATTAACACGGCGTGTGGTTTTTCGTAGAACAAACGGTCCGCGCGATTTGCTGGAACTGGAGGATTTCCCCTTTCCTAAAGGAGACGATTCGTATTGTAACTGGGCAGTCGTCAACAGATACTTGCGGGATTATGCGGAGCATTTCAGACTGACTCCGTTTATAAAGGTACCAGTACAATGAAGTAGCACGTTAAGTACTTTGAAAACTGTGAAGTTTGTTGTCGATATAATACGTAAAGTTTCCTGTAGATTCGTCATCGCGTTACCCAAATAATTCCTGTTCCTACTTCCGCCAACAAAGGCCCAGACGCGTCCGAACAATGGGATGTATCGTTTGAGAATTTAGACAGCGGAGAGGCCTCCAAGGAAACGTTCGATGCAGTTGCCATTTGCAATGGGTAACGTACACCAAATTATGTATCTCACCAGTAATTTATCAATAGTCACTTTACTGCTTCACTGTAAGTTGTTTTGTTTAGCTCTGTGTACATAAGCTAGGGCATCTCATCCACATATGGATGGCATCGTAAAGTTATGCGAAGTGCAGAGTACTTATATGTATGTCAGAGAGTACTTGTTAGTTCTTTGTTTAATATACCGTGTTGTTCTTTAGCCACTACAATAAACCCCATCGTCCTGAAATCCGGGGATTGTCCAGTTTTACCGGCCACGTAATCCACAGCAACGACTTTCGAGACCGTGCTATATATAAGAACAAAACGGTGCTGATAATCGGTGCCAGCATCTCTGCCGCCGACCTTGCCGTAGAGCTGGTTCCTGTGGCGAAGAAGGTAACAAGCCAATAAAATCATCACAACTACAGACAGTTTATGCGGGTACCATGCTGTGTGTTAAAGTAAACTTTACGCTGAGAGTCGGCTGTACTGCGTTAAGATGAATAGATTCCGCTAATCTTCGCATTCAAAAATCGGACTCTTTGTAAACAAGTGCGTGATTTACAGTACAGTATGCTTCGTAGATCATCATTGCAAAGCCACCATCTGCAAAAAACCAGATCTTCCCCTCCAAAGTGCACAACGTCCTAGAAATCCCCATGATCCAGACCGTGACAGAAGACGGCTGCGTCTTGGCCGACGGCACAACGGAACAAGTCGACAGTATCATTCTCTGCACAGGCTACGAGTTCGATTATCCATTCCTCCACGAAGCCTGTCAGCTAAAGGTCAAGCGCGCTCTCGTAACGCCCCTCTATCACCACATGTTCAACTGTCACCATCCAACCATGGCGTTTATCTATATCGGCTCCTTTATCGTGGCCACGCCCGTGCTGGATCACCAAGTCAAATACTTCAAAGCGGTACTGAAGGGGGACATTGTTCTGCCCAGTTTGAGCGAGATGCTAGCGGAAGCGGATAATGAGTTAAATCGCCGACTGAAGGAAGGTTTAAGAGAACACGAAGGTCATGTTATGGACCATCGGTTGTGGGGATATATTGACGGTTTAGCGCAGGAGTTGAGGATTCCGAGCTATGAACCGGTTTTGCGAAAGATTTATGAGAAGGTCAGAGAAACTTATCAAACCACTCCGTTAACTGCCAAAAAATATGTAATGAGGAAAGTGGATTCGGAAAACTACTTTATGCAACCACCTCCCTGATCACTGACAGAGCATGCAGGCAACTGCGGCTTTTCTTGATGACTGGAGCCCTTGGATTTTGTCCTCGATTTCTCTAGCCTCCTGATCAACTAACTTTACCGCTGTAGTGTTTTTATTTGTTTTACTTTTGTGTACAACTGCTAGTGCTTCCCCAGTGGTGTCTATGCTTCGTTTTTGCTTTTGTGATTCCATGTAGTCGATCCGGAAAACAATAATGATTGATGTGTCTTGGCTCTTGCATTTTATCATTAACTATATAAACCACAAATTGCGTCTTACAATGTTACGACGAATTCGAAGGTACTTATTACACCTGCCTCAACTTTACCTACTCGTAGTCATTTTAAAGAAACCAGATGGAATTGCCAGTACAGTGTACGTGAACAGGTGGAAATGATCTGTAGAATCTGTTTTGTACTACATCTTTCATTCGCAGTGTCGAGCATGACCCTTTAATTGTCCCGCGGTGAATCGAAATGAGCTCCAAATCTTACTCACATGGAATATACTGTACTTACAGGGCGGAAACAATCGGAGCGTCAGGCGGAAACCGTAAGCTCATTATGGTTAATCCTAGCATTTTTTTAAACACACCATGTACAGATACAGTGATAATTAACAGTTTCACTGCTGACTGATCATATTTATTCCTTGGCTAACTGTTTCATGGTCATGGGTACTGATACTACAAAAAAAGCAAATCCTCACATCGTTCACTCGTTTATTACCTTGCGGAATGATCATATACATATACATATCAGAAATATGAACAAGACGATGCAATCGAATTAAGCCGGCCGCCAGCGAAACATAAACAATTAATTATCAACGAGAACAGTAAGCCATCGGGAAAAAAACATTCTTCGTCTACAAGTGTGACCGATAAAACTTGACTGCTCTGATCCTGTACAGCCCAGTTAGCATCCAGCTGGGGAACCAAAAACCGAATGCTCGAAAAACACTAACACTGAATCTCCATAATAAGACCAGTACTGTGCAGATATGCTATAAACCGTTTATACTGCACGGAAAGTACTGTAATATAATATATGTAAGTGTATCATATGATTACTAGTCTGTCATATACCGGTATCTATACACAGATATGCGTATAATAATACGGTATTATTACAGTTTATACATGGGTATGCAAAGAACGACCAAATTCTTAGTCGCATACGCATCGACTTCCTTGGAACTGGTATCCGCAGCACTCTCTCGTAACGTCTTCACAATGCCCAGAACCATGGCATCGTTCGCTGCAGGTTTGCCACAGGACTCCATTCAGCCAGTAACTCCATGTGGAGCATCTGCTCCACGAATCATAACAGTCCCCACAGGCGGACGCATTTTGCATACCTAAAATCCCAAACCAGAACTTCATTAACAGCAAAGATATCGAGCGTTGCCGTTATCGACAAAGGCAGTACTAAACTTTCCCCTTGTACTCAGCATGAAAGGCTTTACTGAGAAAACTGGAATGGAACATGTAGTGATGGACGAAATCTAAGACTTCGTTAAATAGATGTTTTCAAGGACTCTGCCGTTTCGTAAGTTGGAAAATTTGAATTGCTTTGTGCAGTTAACTAGTTTCACATATTGGACTGGAAAAAATGATCCACTTACCAGCAAAGAACAACAAAGTAAAGAAGAGCGCGGAGGCTTTCATGGCTGCGAACAACAATAACTTTAATAGTAATAATCAAGGTTTGCGATTAATGTTCCAGCTGAGAAACGAATTGGTGAGAGTGCACAGGCTACACTTGTAAAGTGCTTTATATACCCCTTCAGAAATGCCCCTCCATGGCGCATGTGACCTATTCCGCTTGGAAAACTTCCAGCCGTACACGACAGTTGCCTCACACTGGTTTGAGAAACGATGTAACGTCACCAAAGAAATTCTGGAACATGACAGAAACGATTTCACATATCTTTCTTATCTACAACAAATCCGGATGTTTTCGTGTTCCTCCGCAACGCAGGTGACCTTTAAGGTTCTCGGCGAGAACACCACCGAGGCTGTGCTTTTTCTATCATGCCGACACTCCTCCTATCAATACATGGGGTAAAAAAGGGAATGCCAGCATATTAAATCAAGTATCGCCACAAAAACCCCTTGGTGGCCTCGAAACGGTGCATGCTCGCAGTACAGGGTTCAAATTGACGGTGTTCTCTGTGCATCCGCTACAGCAAAGCAATACTTGACACTTCTGTCGTCAGTGACTCGTCGCAGGGTCCAAAAGATCACGAAAACATCCGCTAAGCTAGTGGTGAGAAATAACAATTCCACGAAAGCTCGCGTGATAAATCTAAGATGATCAGCTTGATCGTTATCGGGAGCGGCGTTGTTTACCTCGCCTTTCTGTTGTATCGCTCATGACATAAGCTATGTTTTATTCGGCATAAGCCCGATTGTACAAATATACCAAAGAAAAGCAGTTCAGAACTTCAGACAAAGAATTTGTCCCAGTTAGAACATTAGCTAGTACAATAAGCGCAACATCATTGTCGTCAAAAAATAAGCCGGTTGTTAATCGGCCTTGTCGTTTACTGGAATAATATTTGAATAATTAACGAACGTTCTTTCGAGATGACATGTCTGTTTTTGCTGACGGTACTTATCTGGGAATACGGCTGACAAATCTTGATCAAAAGAAAATCTTCAGTATCATTTAATAAACCTGAAACATATAGCTCATTTATATCTTATACCTAACAAATCAACGCAGTTGATTATGTTTCACTGGTGCCGTTTTCGAGCAGCGCACCACATCGATGTGTTGTACGTGCGGTTGTATAGCTAGTCACAACATTGAGAAAAATAAATCTGCAGGATGCAGAATGCCAGGATTTGTAGAAAGCGTCACGCATGCGCAAAAGCTCAGCAGCGTTAGCCAACATAGTTTAGCTAAGCAAGACTATCACACAGCGAAAATAGCGTTTAGTACGGCACAATCCGCACAGCATTGTTGGGTGTGATGCAGTAGTACGAGTCCTCTCGTACAAAAACATCCTTGCACTTTTCCGTATCCCCCACCCAACGTCCATTCACTCTTTTCCGTACGTTGTTGGCGTCGTCGAACACAACAACACGGTCGGAATCGTACAGGTCAAATCCTTTTCCGTTGACTTCATAGGGCACCCACGAGTAGCTCTCCCAGTTCCACACAAAAATCCGCTGATTCCGATCAACGTACATCTGTTCACCGGCGTTTCCCAGGCCGATATCGCGAACGTTTGAGGCACTGCGATCGCGTATCCATTTATGCCCGACATAACGGTAAAGGTCACCGCTGGTGGTTACTGTAAGGGCTTCGTCGTAATCACGAGGAGAAATACGTGTGAAACGGACTTGTGGCTGGTCTGGTACCTAAATGTGGTAAGCAAACAGAAGAAATGAGCTTCTGTTAAGGACTTTAGTGCAAAAACAAAAACATTAAAATAACCACGAACTTATTACTTTAATAAGAGGAAATAAGCAGATAACCCGTTTAAAATCGAATGTACCGAAACGGCAATCAAAAACAACAGAAGTACTACCTATATACAAATGAAAGAACAAAAATTTGCAATGCTGTAAGGATTTTGCTGGTTACCATCGCGTGTACCAGTTCTGAATTAATAACATCGCGTTTAAAACTTTGGTTATTATACTACAGCTGCATGCAGTACGTTTGAATCGGTCAAGGAAAATAATCACACAGGTTAATAAAATTAATTCAACGTAAAATTAAGCAAAAAGGTGCAACATGTCATGCAAATCAGCGGAAGAGAGAGAAAAAATGTTTCGGGAGTTTCGGCGAAATTTATGTTATACGCTTTTCATCCTAATTTTAATCTTAAACGGAATCCATTATGTATCAGTTAAGACATTAATATAGCTATGCGGTTGGCTACAATACCATTTCCGGCGCTTGTCGGTAATGCATCCTCCACAGTTTGCCATTGTTATCCACAAACCACAACGCATCATCCATACCATGGAACGCATACGCCACATTCCCAGCAATCCGCACTTCCGTATCCTTCCCAATCATTTCCGCCGTTGGATCCACGCGGATCAGCTCATTTCGCATGTTGACATAATAATCAGTCCCCTCCAGAACACACTGTCCGGCGGCTCCTGTATACCCGGTAGCGTAAATAGCGTTCCCACCCTGCCATGTCTCCGGTGCGCTCCCCGCTCCCGTAATATCGCTGTATGATGTCGGATTATTACTGGATGAGCCTCCGGATAATCCGGAAAATCCCTGAGAATTTCCGGCATTTCCAGTCGATTGTTGATAGCTGTCGGGACCGACACCGGGTGTTGCGGCATTGTTTGTGTTGAGAATGGGGATAAGCGGACGGCTGGGTGCCATCCTTCCCGTTCCTTGGGATTGGGCGTTACCACCAAACCCAAGGCCACCGTTACCCATACCGGCATTGTTACCGCCGAAACCGCCACCACCCGTGTTACCACCGTTACTGTAACCTACACTTTGTTGATTGTTAGAATTAAAAGTTCCGGAAAACGCGCGACTCGGGTTACCGTTTCCGGATGCTCCGCCATTGAATGCCCCGCCACCGGACGATCCGCCACTGAATGCTCCACCACTGGCGGACGCTCCACCCCCGGAGAAAGCAGACCCGGAATTACTGGAACTTTGATAACTATCCGGACCGCCTGTTTGATAATC